>MUZC01000011.1:77431-91240 GCA_002072015.1 Radix auricularia | reverse complement strand
ATGACGAGGGCGACACAAACACCAAAGACACGTAACAGATAATGACGAGGGCGACACAAACACCAAAGACACGTAACAGATAATGACGAGGAGGACACAAACACCAAAGACACGTACCAGCTCATGACGAGGGCGACACAAACACCAAAGACACGTAACAGATAATGACGAGGGCGACACTAACACCAAAGACACGTAACAGATAATGACGAGGGCGACACAAACACCAAAGACACGTAACAGATAATGACGAGGGCGACACAAACACCAAAGACACGTAACAGATAATGACGAGGGCAACACAAACACCAAAGACACGTAACAGATAATGACGAGGGCGACACAAACACCAAAGACACGTACCAGCTCATGACGAGGGCGACACAAACACCAAAGACACGTACCAGCTCATGACGAGGGCGACACAAACACCAAAGACAGGTACCAGCTCATGACGAGGGCGACACAAACACAAAAGACACGTACCAGCTCATGACGAGGGCGACACTTTTCATCTTCAGCAGGTGTTCAGGTAACAGGTTGATCTCTTTCATGATGTTGGCCAGGCGGACCGGAAGTTCCTTCTGCAAGAAACCGTAAGACTCTCTGCTGCTGCCATCTTTGTATCCTAGAGGCGGGAAGAATGAAAGATTGGATTGGAACTAGATCTGCCGGCATTTAATAGAGAAATACTTGTAACATTGTCACATTTGACTCTCTGTATCAAGATTTAACGCTGAGGTTACTGCATAAATTTAAAAAAAACGCTTACTTTTTTAAATTAACTGACTCGTAAATGTTTTCGTTTAAATGACAACATTATATTTACGAGAAAAGCCGAAATATTATGACATTTGCGGAAAATATAGGATGGCGTCGAATAACAGCAAATATCGATTACCAACTAGAGTTTTCATCAGAAAAAGCCGATGAAGTTATGTGCTTCAATGTGTGCGATATTCGATGAAATTTGTTGGGAAAAAAATCGACTTCCAACTCGGAAAAAGAAATACATTTGGAGTCGGTTGACTTAAAATTATAAAAAATATTCGGCAAAACTTTCCCGCTCAGGTTATATTTTAACATATTTTATTTATTGTAATGTACACCGTATAAAATACCGGTAACCATCTTCATTCCATAACTTGGCCATTCATTGTCCAATTTATAAAATCTAAAATGATGTAATAAGACATTTTTTTTTCAAAAATCGTGAAATCATTGCGCCCCCCCCCGCCACAAGATATTACTTACAAATTACAAACAAACAAAACAATCAAGTGATTTAAAAATCCTGTAACTTAGTATCAATGGATGTTATTTTTTGGGTTAAATATCTTAATCCGGCCTGCGCATAGTTTTACGTCATTGGAATGTGGTCCACTTTGGACCAAGTTTGAACAACGCTGATCTACAGAGTTATCACACGGTATAACTTCAATAGTCACTTTAGTTTATTAACTCTCAAATCTGGCGTTGTATATCAACATTAGTAGAAACATTGAAATACCGTGAGTAAATTGGTATCATATTAGCATACATTTTTCGTATCGACCATTTAAAAAAAAAGCCATACAATGGTGCAAGTCAAGTTCAAGGTAAATCACCTCAGTGGAAAAACTGAGGCGGAATAACAAGCACACACAAAGGCAACACACTGACTCCTCACGAAGGTCAGGTGCACTTTTAGGAGTTAGAGAGTAGACGCGCGTAGTGTCTATGACCTGGGTCTGGAATGCCAACCGGTTGTGTATGGATTCTGAATAAGATCACAGGTCAGTGCGTCTTTTAAACCCACACAAACACCTGGGAATACAGGCTCATTCCATCGTATTTTACTCGAGATAAAACATTCATTACAAATATTTGTAATACATATTAAATACACTTTTGCAAAAATTGTACCTGATGTTTAAGTTATGATAACAGAAAAGCATTTATAAGAGAATAGAACAAAGAAAGATTTTCCTTTATTTATTTCGATATGTTTTATTATTATTTTCTAACATTATATTAGTAGATATCTTTCCCTCTTGATTCTCCCACCTCCCTTTCTTGACAGCCTATACTTCTCCGGTCGGCTATCAATTATTCATTGATACAGTCAGGAACACCGATGTCGAGACAGTTGGCTGAATTAATTTGTCATATGTGGTGTTGTGCGGTGGGGGCGCGGTGGTCAAAGTGTTAGTGCGCTGCGGTACAAAAACAATTCTGAAATAAAAATAAAAATCGGTCACGGGTTCAAACCCCGGTTCTGGCACCCCTACCTAATGATGCTCGTTAAAACCTTGGCTGGTAGTTCATCTAGGAGAAGGAGACTCCGAATACAAATCCTCCGCTGCCTTGCGGCTATACCTGCCTTGCGGGAAAGGCTAAGGGAGTAAACCCTGAAAGGAAATCAGGAATTGGAGCACCTACAGGCGGTCTATACATAAGACTTATGTACATACCGGCAGCTCCTGCGACGCCAATGGCAGCCAAGCTGCATCGACGCAAGTCGTTCCCTTGGTTACACCATTGACGTGGAGAGGGGGATATGCTGTATGGGCAGCAGCTAATTCTCCATAATACCCGCCCAGGCTTGCATCACCTCTGGAGAGGACACTCCAGCGTCGCCGCAAGGTGTCGATAAAACACGGGAAGCAGCAGTTACCGGTTATAAGCCAAAGCTCAATTGACGTAGAGCTAGGCGCCAGGGGCTGCTTCCGACGGTGGGAGAGACTACCAATGTCTCACTGGTCAGCTACCGCCCGCCTCAAACTGGGCAGCCCCCAGTCAAATAGGTGCTATCCCGTCATGGCCTGCGTGGAGATTAGAGTACCACTCAACAAGTGGGCCACTAAGCCCTGCACCAAGAAATACAAAAAAGAAAAAGAAGACCCCAGCTCTTCGAATCGCTAGCTGGAACGTGAGGACTATGTGTCCCGGCATCACTGATGATCTGCAGTCCATAAACGACACACGGAAGACAGGAATAATCGATAGAGAACTTAAAAGGCTAAAGATTGACATAGCATGCCTTCAGGAGACCAGGCTCCCAGACAACGGTTCACTCAAAGAGGCCAATTACACCTTCTTCTGGCAAGGCAGACCGAAAGACGAACCTAGACAGCATGGTGTGGGTTTCGCTGTTAAAAACACTCTTCTACCATCCATTGAACCACCGTCATCAGGCACGGAGAGGATCCTCACTCTAAGACTCAGAACAACTGCGGGCCCAGCAAACATTCTTAGTGTGTATGCCCCAACACTCTATTCAACTCCGGAAGAGAAGGACCAGTTCTATGGAGCGTTAGACCAGGCAATAGCCGGCATCCACAAAGACGAGGCAATCTATCTCCTAGGAGATTTCAATGCTAGAGTGGGGAGCGACCACGAAGCCTGGCCCACCTGCCTTGGACTATTTGGAAGAGGAAAGTTAAATGAAAATGGACAAAGGCTTCTGGAATTGTGCTGCTCACGAGGCTTGTGTGTGACCAACACTTTCTTCAAGTGCAAGGATATACATCAAGTATCTTGGAGACACCCTCGATCCCACCAATGGCACCAGCTGGACCTCATTATCACCAGGCGTGCACAACTAGCTAGCGTCCTACTCACTCGCAGCTATCACAGTGCCGACTGTGACACGGATCATTCCCTTGTCGCCAGCAAAGTACGAATAATGAGGAAAAACTCGTACCACACAAAGAAAAAGGGAAGTCCACGCATCAATACCTCCTGCATGAAAGACCCTGCGATAGCGCAGCTGTTCAAAGACAAGGTGAAGGAAAGTCTCTCAAAGATGTCCCCATGCGTCACCATTGACTCCAAATGGACGCAACTGAGAGACACAATCTATACATCCGCAATACAAGCCTTTGGCAAAAAATCTCACAAAAACACGGACTGGTTTGATGAACATTGGGACGAGATGAAACCCGTCACTGAAGCAAAAAGGAAAGCTCTTATGGCTTACAAGGAAAAGCCTACACCTGACAATTTGCATGCTTTAAAAACAGCTAAGTCACTTGCCCAAAAGGTTGCACGTAAATGTGTCAATACCTACTGGCTTAAGCTCTGTTCCAGTATACAATCAGCTGCAGACATGGGCAATGCAAAAGTCATGTACGAAAACATCAAAAAGGCAACGGGCCCCTTGACGTCAAAAGCTGCTCCCCTAAAGTCCAAAAATGGAGAAATTATTCAAGACCAGGCAGCACAGCTAAAACGGTGGGTTGAGCATTATCTGGAATTGTATTCAACAGTTACAACAGTCTCCAGCACCGCTCTAGATGACATCCCAGATATGCCACTCATGGAAGAACTTGATGTCGTGCCCACACAGGAAGAGCTGAGCAAAGCAATTGACAGTCTAGCTTGTGGAAAAGCGCCTGGGAATGATGGAATACCACCAGAGGTTCTAAAGAGTGGCAAGACAGCTTTACTCCAACCATTGCACGAGATTCTGTCCCTCTGCTGGGAACAGGGCTACATCACCCAAGACCTAAAGGATGCAAATATAGTGACACTATATAAAAACAAAGGTGATAGGAGTGATTGCAATAATTATCGCGGCATTTCACTCCTTAGTATTGTAGGAAAGACCTTTGCCCGCGTTATACTAAAACGTTTACAAAGCCTAGCATCCCGCGTCTATCCAGAATCTCAGTGTGGTTTCCGGTCCGGTCGGTCTACCATAGACATGGTGTTCTCCATACGACAGCTCCAGGAAAAATGCAGAGAGCAGCAGATGCCACTATACATTGCATTTGTGGACCTTACAAAAGCCTTCGACTTAGTTAGTCGCAACGGGCTATTCCAAATACTGGCAAAAATTGGATGTCCCCCTCACCTACTTGCCATCATCAGACAGTTCCATGAAAATATGCTTGGCACAGTACAGTTCGATGGAGCTAAGTCAGAGGCCTTCCCTGTCAGCAGCGGAGTTAAACAAGGTTGTGTACTCGCACCAACACTCTTCGCAATATTCTTCTCTGTACTTCTTCGATACGCATTCAAGGATAGCAGTGAGGGAATCTGGTTACATACCAGAGCTGATGGAGGAATTGGCCAGATTTGTGAAGTAAAATCAAGCTGGAGTCAGATTTTTTTTTTAATGGCAGTTTCCGGATTTGCCGGAGCCGAAATCCGGTAACTCCTAATTTTAAAACAATGTCAAGTATGCATAGAGATTATTGCGTCATTTATTAGATTATGTAATACAATATTTTCTTCCATGCCAATCAACCATTTATTTTCTAGCTTTTAGTGCGTTTAACCAAAGTATCCAAAGAAAAAGTCTTTTTCTTTGGATACTTTGGATTTCACCGCAGCTAAGTTCCTTCATTTTTAATTTTTCATTTTTTATTTTCGTTTTGTTTGTGTCTTGTATGTTCGTTGATAAAGGCTCTTTGCCGAAACGTTCGCTGTGTTGTTACGTCCGGTCAGGCTAACCCTTACCTTGTTTACGTCTTTTCCATAGAATTTTGTATAAGCCTGATTGCAGTCCTACCCCTTATGTTATTCAGACTGGGTACCTTGGGATAAACCCCAAAAGTAAAATGTAAAGACTGCTGAGCTCTGCTTTCTGCTCATCAGAGACAAATCGATGTGTCTGCAACAGTCAGGACTGATGTCGATTTGAAAGAGAGCGATGGGTGGGGATCGCGCTGAACTTATATCCCTATTACTCAGCACCCGTAACTCTTCAGCATACACGGCAAACAACTCAGATCGACCAGCTGAGAGAGATGGTCACGTGTGACAACAACTATAAAAACCTTCTACAAAGTTACAACCCAACCCCATGGAATTTGTATATAAGAAGAAATACTTAATGAAAAACCAGCAAACAGCGCATATAAGCTGCCATGGGTGAGGGGTCACACGGCCACCAAATCTTATCGTCATCTCGCAGACACCCAGGATCTCGGCAGATTGCTAAAAAAACAACGCATCAACTCTTCTCTCTACTTAATTATTGGCCACGGATTTACAAGCCTGTAACGCTGATATTTGCAAGAGATTATTGATGATATTTGATGAACCGTCTCAGACTTTGTGTGTGGGGTTGGGGTGTGTGTGAGGGGGGCGGGCAACAGGGGAAGTTATTGGGATTGGGGGGAAAAAGAGAAAATAAATATTGAAGACATGCCATGAGGCAGTGGGGAGTTACAGGAATAAGGAGAAATTACAAAGTTCTTACCCTGAACTGAAGCTATACTACAATCTGCGCTTCAGCGAGTCAAAAGCTTCACTCGTGCTGGCGCCTTGGTATCACGCATCAGTGACAGTAGTGAGAGGACAAACTGGTTCTCACATACAATCCCCACATCAGTGACAGTAGTGAGAGGACAAACTGGTTCTAACATACAATCCTCACATCAGTGACAGTAGTGAGAGGACAAACTGGTTCTAACATACAATCCCCACAACATCAGTGACAGTAGTGAGAGGACAAACTGGTTCTAACATACAATCCTCACAACATCAGTGACAGTAGTGAGAGGACAAACTGGTTCTAACGTACAATCCCAACATCAGTGACAGTTGTGAGAGGACAAACTGGTTCTCACATACAATCCCCACAACATCAGTGACAGTAGTGAGAGGACAAACTGGTTATCACATACAATCCCCACAACATCAGTGACAGTAGTGAGAGGACAAACTGGTTATCACATACAATCCCCACATCAGTGACAGTAGAGAGAGGACAAACTGGTTCTCACATGCAATCCCCACAACATCAAAGCAAAAGCAATCTTTTTGAAAAGCCGTGCCATCCCCTCGGGGACCATGAAACAAAGAACATACTCTCCGCCCCACCCCTCGCTGAACTCATTGTATTTAGGAAGGACAAAAACCTGTGCGACCTGCTGGTCCATAGCTGTCTCCCCATCCCACCCACCCATCTGGGTACTAAACCATGCGGGCGTCAAAGGTGTAAGACATGTCCTTTTGTTACCCAGACGGACCTAAGGGGATATTTAAGATTAGGAATGGCTTTATTTGCAAAAGCCGTAGTGTGGTCTACACCATAGTATGTAAGCGCTGCTCTTTAAAATATATAGACATAAATCCCGTATCGCAAAACATGTACAGACGATTACACAAGACCAACAGTGCCCTGTCTCCCGAAAATTCAATGGACGCGACCATATGGGCGTCGATGACATGTCTGTCACTGCCGTGGTCTCTTGCACAAACACACCGGTAAGGGTCAGTCTGGAGAATAGACTAATCCATGAATATCGGACCCTTGCACCACAGGGGATGAATGCTGTGTTTGCGGTGACAACACTATTGATTCCCCACACCCACTCTCTCCTTTCCAATGTAAGCTCACACTACTTCTTCTTAACATTGATTTCATTCACTTTTTGAATTTCACCGCTGCTAGGTTTTTATTTTCTTATTCGTTTTATTTGTGTACTATTTGTTCGTTAAGGAAGGCTCTTTGCCGAAACGTTTACATATTTATCTTCTAATCTATAGGCCTGATTGCAGCCTCACATACATTTTGTTGACATGAATAAGGAGAGCGGTAGAACCAAGACATTCGAGACAATAACATATTTAAATGTTTATACAATGTGTGATGAGAGGAAACAAGATGAAACATAGAAAAATGTCAAGGTGGATGAAACACAGCACGTTGGAATTTAAGAAACAATTATGGCACTTGCGCGCATCGACCATAAAACATGGGGGCAGGTCATTGCTGAGGAGCGCAATATCTGGCGGTCGAAAGTGCGGAGGGCATTCAAGTAGCGGAACCCACCCTCACAGATAGGACGGAAGAGAAAAGAGCCATTTGAAAGGGGGAGGGGGGAAGAGGAGCAGGAGTAAAAAAAAACATCATCCTTGAGAGCAGACAGATGCCATATATGGCATATGCACGCATGCGCATCAATAACCATTTTTAGTTTACGTTTTTCTGTGAGCTCGGCACGGAGATAGAAAGTGTCTTACTTTGAGAGACAAAGTATTTTATCACCAGGAAAAAAAATCCACGTGCTAGCGAGTCCAACGTCTCGTGCACGCCTCTGATTTCTATAAATGTCTACTAGTCAATCGCCTGATGCACGCCTCTGATTTCTATGCATGCCTACAAGTCAAATGTCTGATGCACGCCTCTGATTTCTATACATGCCAGCTAGTCAATCGTCTCATGCACGCCTCTGATTTCTATACATGCCAGCTAGTCAATCGTCTCATGCACACCTCTGATTTCTATACATGCCAGCTAGTCAATCGTCTAATGCACGCCTCTGATTTCTATACATGCCAGCTAGTAAATTATAGCCTCAAGCACGCCTCTGATTTCTATACATGCCAGCTAGTCAATAGTCTCATGCACGCCTCTGATTTCTATATATGCCAGCTAGTCAATCGTCTCATGCAGGCATGTGATTTCTATACATGCCAGCTAGTAAATAGCCTCAAGCACGCCTCTGATTTCTATACATGCCTGCTAGTCAATTGTCTCAGGTAAGCCTCTGATTTCTATACATGCCTGCTAGTCAATAGCCTCAAGCACGCCTCTGATTTCTATACATGCAAGCTAGTCAATTGTCTCATGCACGCCTCTGATTTCTATACATGCCAGCTAGTCAATTTGTCTCATGCACGCCTCTGATTTCTATACATGCCAGCTAGTCAATAGCCTCAAGCACGCCTCTGATTTCTATACATGCCAGCTAGTCAACTGTCTCATGCACGCCTCTGATTTCTATACATGCCAGTAATTCAATTGTCTCATGCACGCCTCTGATTTCTATACATGCCAGCCAGTTGATCGCCTGCCCACCGCCTCTGTAAACAAGACAACATAATCTTGTCCGAGGCTGCTGCTCTCAACATTGATTTTCCCAGCACATCAAAGAGCAAGGGATAAAGCTGACGTGATAGTTCCTTTGCTATGACACCGGACTTTCACCAGCGGTTCTCATGCTATTTGATCTGGTTTATAGGGGCTATTGAAGTATATATTTCAAAGAGAGGTCAGTGACAGTTTCCGAAAGATTACACATTCTTTTTTATTTGGTCCGGTTCCTACAGACGAACCAGACAGTCGTATTGAATAATATGTAAACGAAGTTTGAGTGAGCCTTCCTCAACGAACGATTGCTCTTATTGACTCTTGGGATTTCACCTCAGCTAAGTTGTTATTTCTTTATCTACTATTTGTTTTTGTAACTCTGTTTTTTTTTTACACGGCAGGGTTGTTGGTCTTGCGTGCAACCACTTGGGGGGGGGGGGGGTTGCCCCTCACAGCTCAATGGGAAGCTGCCTTTGTTCCGGTTGGGTCCCTAGCCTTTGTGGATCCCTCCACTTCCTACAAGGCATGGAGACATGGAGAACGACGGCTGCAAACCTGACCAGAATCCAGTCCTTCATCAAAAATTGTCTAAGAAGGACTCCCAGAATTCACTGGCCGGACAAAATCAGCAACCGGGAACTGTTGCAGCGGACAAAACAGAAGCCCATTGAGGAAGAGATTCTTCAAAAGCGGTGGAGGTGGATCGGTAATACACTAGGAAAACCTGCTTCTGATACAACAAGCCAAGCCCTGAAATGGAACCCACAGGGTAAACGGAAAAGAGGCCGTCTAAGAAATACTTGGCGCCGAGAATTGGAGGCAGACATCAAGAGCATTGGCCAAGAATGAAAGATCCTGGAGAAACTGGCCCAGGATAGAGATGCCTGGAGGTCTCTTGTAGGTGACTAATGTCCTAGGAGGAAGTGCAGACGCCGACGATGATCGGTTGATGTCCCTCATGGACGAGAAGGCTCAACTAAACAACTATTTGTTTGTTGATGAAGGCTCTTTGCCGAAAAGTTCGCCGTTTCGTTATGTTCTTTCAGGCTCAGTCATACCTCGTTTACATATTATTCATGAACAACATTGACTGCAGTCTCACCCACATTTTGTTTACCAGTCGTATTGCAGAAAAAAAAAACATCATCTAAAACTTTACTTGTTGAAAAGTGAGATTCAAAAGACAAATGATATCATGGACTGTCTGACCCGAGTTGTCGTACAACAGTTGAGTGAAGTTCTCCCAACACGCACGACTGTCACAACAATTCCAGCATGATGGATGAGAGCAGGAAGTTATTGGAATAGTTCCTCCATTGCCGCGTGTGGACCGTCGTAATTAGAGCAGGGGTTGACAGCTAGTCTTTAATTTTTAGTATTGGGGACGGCTTTATCGGAACACGACTTCTGATAGGGGCCAAAAAGTTCAGAGTAAAACCAAATTCACTGGCATATTACCAAACTTTAACTTATGGGAATTATAAAAAAAAAGAATATGTAAAACCAAGACAGGGCATTATCAATGAAATAAAAGAATAAAATTATGATGTTTTTTTTAGACAGACTACTTAATCAAACCATGAGAGTATGGCCGACTACTTATCGGTCAATATGAACTGAGTCAGCACTGGCAATAAACAGTGCACATACAAGAGATTTGTTTTGAAATATAATAAAAACCAGTTGTCAAGCGAGTCTCCGTAATTTCTATCGTTTCTAACAAGTACGCAACAAAAACAATAGGAGCACTTCAATAAACAAGTTTACCGGCAAGAAGTTTTGGAATATAACTTATAACACAAGACTATTATAGGCCTACTTTCATCTGTATAATGTTTTGGATTCTTCCAGGACCATAGTTGTTGTTTTTTTTAAAACATAGCGTTTAAAGGCCTACAGTAGCACGCATGTTGTTACCACCCTTGTCAATATCTGTAGCGTTAGAACAAGTCAGCCGGTGGAAAAACAGCGGTGGATAAAGAAAAGGTTGTGTGACGTCATGGTGAAAAGGTTGTGTGACGTCATGGTGAAAAGGCGAAGGGGGGGGGCGGATGTCACTACACTGTATCTTACTGTAACATCATCACAATCTGTAAGTATTGCTACACTACATCTTTCTCTAATATCACAACCTGTAAGTATTGATACACTACATCTTTCTCTAATATCACAACCTGTAAGTATTGATACACTACATCTTTCTCTAATATCACAACCTGTAAATATTGATACACTAAATCTTTCTCTAATATCACAACCTGTAAGTATTGATACACTTCATCTTTCTCTAATATCACAATCTATAATTAGAGTATACACTACATTTTCTCTATCTACTGTCACAATCTATAAGTAGCTACACTACATACATCTTTCTCTACTGTCACAATCTATAATTAGCTGATAAACTACACCTTTCTCTACTGTCATAATCTATAATTAGCTACACTTAATCTTTCTCCACTATTACAATACATGAACCTTGCAACCCTTGCTGGTGTAACTAACGCTGGGAAGGGGACCGTGAACTCACGCCGTTTTAAGTTTAAATTACACGCATGTGACTGGTGGTGTCGAGACTGATTGGTTGAGACGTGATGGACTCTAAAGATAAAACAATAGGCCAGGATCCCAAAGATGCATCAGAGTGATATAAAAGAGTGTCTCTTTATAGGGTTTATTTATGGGTTCTAATAGGGAGCTGGCAATACAAATATTTCTTAAGTCCCAGGTTATCCGAATATTGCCCTGTCACAGAACTACTGGTCACAAAATGAGTTCTAGCCCACAGTGATGTGGGCGGAGACAGGTGTTCATAGTCTTTTTTTAAATAAATTTTTAAAATCTCTGCATGAGGTATAAAATGGCGCATATTATGTAAAGAAGAAGGGCCACTATTCCAAAGCCTGTACGCCCTTCTGTTACTATGCCTATGATCCCCACTATTGCAAAGCCTGTGTGCCCCTCTGTTCCTACACCTATGAGCCCCACTATTCCAAAGCCTGTGTGCCCCTCTGTTCCTACACTTATGAGCCCCACTATTCCAAAACCGGTGTGCCCCTCTGTCCCTATGCCTACGAGCCCCACTATTCCAAAACCTGTGTGCCCCTCTGTTCCTACACCTATGAGCCCCCCTATTCTAACGCCGTAGGCCCCTCTATCCTTATGTCAGTTAGACCTTATCCTGCCTGTTCTGAACCTCAAGTATAATAAAGACTCCATTTAATTATCTACCCCAGCCCCCTCCCCAATGCTCCCAACTACAGCTGTAGAACAAGAAAAGCCCAGATTATGGCACGCCGCCCCCCCCCCTCAAGCCAACAAAGAACCACTCTTGTGACAAACCTCTTTTCTGTCACGAAACAAATGAACCTTTACTCGAGTGTTTCATCGAATGTCCAACCTGTTAACCCACTCATGTGACAAGGTCACCGCGACCCAAAAGCCCAATCAATAGGCAAACCCTTTTAGTGTCTAGCGCCTTGGGTATTGGGGGGGGGGGGGCAAGAAAACTACATCCACGCGATGAAGTATTCAGACAGCCAAGAGGGAGACCAGGGCGACCCGTCACTGTGATTAAAAAAACACGAGAGTAAAAAAAAAAATGCGGTAATGGCACGCCCATCTGCAGGTCATCCAATTTCAAGCCACGCCTATTACAACTGACGGCCAATCACAAGCGAAAAAGAGATACAGTAATTTGGTTCCAGTGCCGATTACTGTCCTGTGAAATTTGATGGTGTTGGACAAAGCGAACTGATGGCATCTAAGGGACCTGAGATTTCAAGATGGAGGCTGTGAGTCGTGCAGACAAGGCTATGAGCAAGGGGCCAGAACTCCACCCGGATAAATTTGGTTATCTACCATAAACCGCACCGTGCCACACTTAGAGGTCAATAAATAACTCAGATAAACATAAAAAATAGATAAGATGAAAAGCTGTTTACATGGTGCACAAGGTCGAGGTCACCGTAGCTTGGTTGTCATGGAGACGTCTACTAGAGTGTCACCAATACACTGAAAATAGTCATTCACAAATACCGATACAAGAGATACGCTCTACAAAATGACACGGTAGAATTTCGGTTAATTCACACTCAAAATATTAAAATATCCAATGAACACAATAAAATTTGATTGGGACATCAATGAAAGGAATAACCGAGAGCGCCTTGAACGTCCGTGATCAAATCTGCTGTTTATAATTTAAGTGGCAGATTATGATCATATGTGAACAAAGGGTAAACAAAGAGGGCTGGAGCCGTAGTAACTAAGAATGATAACAACTATATTAGATTCTTTACTCCCAAGTTTTTGTTAATGTCAAAATAGAAAAGAAAAATGACCCAGGTGAGGGGCGGCAATATGTAACATGGGCGGGGTATCTATGATATTTTAGAGTAGAGGAAGAGAACGTTCACTTTTCATTGCTGTAAAGTTCTCAAACTATATTCTGTCAGCCGGCCCACGCCTCTGATATAAAGCTATTGACCTAATATATCGGTAACATTCAGCAACAGGGGCCATTTGTGTAACTATTCTTGGCCTACTTGGGGGGGGGGGGGTGAAATGACGGAGGTGACAATCACGTGAGCTGCCTAAAGCGGGCGATTCACAGCAACAATTTGTTGACGGAGTTCTAGATCTTTGGTCCAAGTTGTATCACAATGAGTATGAGACCAGTAGCTCCATTCCAGAGCTTTTGTTCAAGTTCTACTACCAAGAGACCAAAACCTCAATTCTAAAGCTTAGGTTTAAGCTCTAACACCAAGAAATCAAAAGGTTTATTCTAAAGCTTAGGTCCAAGCTCTACCACCAAGACACCACCATTTCGTTTGTCGCATTTATTAACATTGGGAAAGATCAGCACTTCTCAAAATATCAAATGCATCTCGGGCGAAAATAAAGCTTTGAACCAAACATATGAGTTTTGTGGTGACCCCTCAAAACGGCCCCTGACAAAACGGCCCCGACAAAACGGCCCCTGACAAAACGGCCCC
>MUZC01000011.1:54611-77169 GCA_002072015.1 Radix auricularia | reverse complement strand
GGGGCCGTTTTGTCAGGGGCCGTTTTGTCTGGGGCCATTTTGACCGGGGCCGTTTTGTCCGGGGCCGTTTTGTCGGGGCCGTTTTGTCCGGGGCCGTTTTGTCGGTGAACCGAGTTTTGTGATTAACATAAATGAGGGCCATAAAACAAAGACAATTATTGACACCGTTAAGTAATGTATTTTCCACATTCCGCTATTCATGGATTCCCATATCTTAATTTTGTGTCCCGCATAGCGTATTGAATGGGACATTATGTCCGCTCGAAAAAACAAATGAATATAATAATATTTTTTAACAATTAACCGTAATTAATTTAATTCCTTCAATAAATATACAATGAAAACAAATTTAAATAAATAACATTCATTTTCATTCGTACAGTATATATACAATTAAAAACCAATTTAACCAAATACCACTTAATTTAATGAATTTATATTTAGAGAGGCGATGGCTCGTTTGAGTTGCGGCTCCACAGCGTTTAGAGTATTTTATCAGAAAATCGGCCCGGGCTACACAAATAAACCAGTGGATCCAATGAGCAAAGACAAGTAAAGTAGCAGCCAATGTTCCCCTCTTATTATACATGTATACAAAAATGTACTCCCCCCTCCCACTGAAAGTTGTCTTACTGAACACGAATCCACCTCCCCCCAGTCGGTTACACTGCAAATCATCACACGGGGGTACAAGACAGATTATCAAATCCTGTATTCTTAAATTTATGCACAATTCTCCAAGATAAAATAAATGTTAAAAGCGCGGTATCATATCTCATCAATCAAACATTTTCATGGAGGTTACAGGGATTAAGTTATAGGAATATGGATGGGAGGACGACCACACTTCGGGTAGACTATGATGGTGGTGGTGATGGTGGCTTTCTTCTATAGCGCTTCCAACACCCATTCTAGTATTTTTAGACTAGCATTCTCGTTGTGCTTTCAACCATTCTAGACTAGAAGCCTCGTGGTGCTCTCATCTTTAAAAAAAAAAAAAAAAAAAAAAGGCTTTACATTTTTATTGAGGTTGTCTTTGTTGCCAAATATTTCAGAAGATTTCCACAATTTCGGTGCAGCCGATTCAAATGAGCGCACGCCAAGAAACTTCCTCATGTCTATCCAAACCGGCAACTTTCAAATGGTGTAAGCGCTATAGAAGAAAACAACCATCATCATCATCATCATAATCTAACCGAAGTAAGAAGAACACAGCGCCATTGAAGATACATGTTCTTTTGTTAATATCTTCAAATACTGTGGCGCTGATCCGTTCTTACAGCCATAAAATAGTCACAGAATCTTATTGTCTATTCGCTCAACCAAAGAAAGTCGGTGGAGGTGCCGGTTTGATGTGGTTTGACTTTCCCACCCTCAATACATTGAACTATTGGAGTTCGAGGTGGGACAGTAAGACATGACTCCTTAATTGTTCATGGGACAAACGACGAAAATAAGGTCTTTTATTGAAAAACTAGATACGACCCGCGGCGTAGCATACGTCGCAGACTTACTCATATGTAGTGTAAAGGAAAAAAAAGGGGGAAGGGGAGAACAAACACAAACAGTAGCACGAACAAATGGGAACAAAGCGAGTGAACGTTGGGGTGAGCACAGAAGCATTTTTGAGAAGTATTTGCAACATCACGACAATTTCTGCCTCACCACCATATAATCCTAAAGTTTTGATGTACTGAACGTATTGATGAGAGTGTATGACTAAGTTTCCGTATTTGAAAACAACGATGAGCACGTCGCCAAAGTTATCCCAATGCCTTTTTCCCGTGAAATACACGCGAAGCGGCGTTTATGTTCCCTAAGAAAGGGTGAAAAGAACGGACATAAACAACATTTTTTTAAAAAAATGTTGCCGCTGGGACTTGAACCTCAGACCTTCTGCATGCCAGGCGGATGTAATAACCAATACACTACGAAATACATGTACTCTGAAAGAACAACGAAACTGAATGCAAAAAGCATTACTGGTCTCAAACATGCCCCACCCTCCACTACCTTTGCTTGCCAACCGTTAACTTTGATTAATTGACCCCATCCAGGGTCTTTCGTCATGCTTATTTTCACATACTCGCTTTCGGGAATTATATATAGAAGATAGTTTATTATAGAACTGTACGAACGTTTCGTGTTTCGAGGCGCCACGAACGACCCGGTAGAAAGCACGTTTCCTGACATTTGAGACAAGCTTCCCAATAACTTTGTCAAACATCCACTCCTGTGGTAGAGTTACGTCAGCGGACCCGGACATAACCCCACGTCCGTTTGGTCGGACGTCAGTGCCAAGAGCTACAACTCCTCACAAAGAAACATTCATCGCTAATCTAACTTGACAAGGCCGAATGTGACTCAGTCAAATTTCGCTAACCGCATTTCCTTGATAAACAAGACACGTACACGTATTCAGATACTTTGAAAAAAAAAAACATATCAAGAGTGCTTGAAAATATGCAGACGACAGATAACACCACTGCGCGTGGAGATGTTATCGGGCACTTATCTAGTTGTTGAGTAAACAATAGCTGAGATAGTGCCCGGGGGTGTGTTTATGGTACGTGTGTTCAAGAAAAAACGAATTGCATCATTCGTGGTATACGGTGCTTCGATCTGACCTGAGTGATAGGGCACGTGATTGATTGTGATTTCGGTCACGTGATTAGCTGTACAATCAATAAGTGCACATACTGGGGTCCTGCGCTTTGAAGTTGATGTTTTGAACTGTCTAAAACGTTAAATTAACATTAAGTTCTGTTTTAGTTTAGGGGTGCTTTTTCAGGGGAATTCAGGGGCGCCTATTGCGCCCACTTTTTGTTCAAAAGCCCAAGTAACTTACGTGATTGCTATTCCATGCGTTCGAATCAGTGTTCTTTTTACATCGTTCCCTTTTCCAAAATTAAAATATAAGCTCAAAAAATGACGTCATGTAATATTTTAAGGCAAATTACACCACGCGCCTGTAAATCTCAAAACCAAAATGATACCTTTCTTTTTTAACTGCCATGGACTGTTGTACTTTGTCTCGTTACGGAGTGAGACAGAATGAGTGGCCTGTGCTATTTATTATTTCATTGGTTTTTATATGTTCACTGGACAAGTATTTATTTATTTGACGTGCTATACAAGCAAACATTAATCCTAGTTTAAAAGTATTGACATTACGTACGGATCTAATTAACAATATTATCAACTGTAATACAATGAAATATATATATTTACAATGGTGACAGAACAAAGATATTCTCAAAATAAAGAGTCAATAGTTTAAGTTAAAATTAATAACTAATTATAATATATTATTAAATATGTAGGTATGCTATAATTCATAGATTTAAAAAAATATATAATCAGTTATATCAATTTTAGTGTAATTTTTTTTCTTCGAATAAAAGTAAATAAATTGACACTATTTTTTTTCTCCCAGTCGCAAAAATTTGACCCGACTCCAAACTAAGTCAAAATATTTTAGAGATTAGAGGTAATTTAGTTTGTTAAGAGTAAAAATATTCCATAAATGCTACTACAGAAAAAAAAAAAAGATTAACGACAGAGCTAATTGAGCATAGACATCAGGGCATCTAAGGGCCACTGGACTGAAAATCCATTATTTTTCTTAGTCTCTGACAACAAATCAAACGTTATGTTTGTGTACGTGTGTGTGTGTGTGGGGGGGGGGTGAAATCAGACATACAACTCAAATGTTGTGTTGGACAGCGCGGGGGCACTGCCCCCTCATGTCAAACATGTGACGTAGATCTCACTGGCCCCTCATGTCAGACGTGTGACGTAGATCTCACTGGCCCCTCAAGTCAGACGTGTGACGTAGATCTCACTGACCCCTCATGTCAGACATGTGAAGTAGATCTCACTGGCCCCTCAAGTCAGACGTGTGACGTAGATCTCACTGGCCCCTCATGTCAGACGTGTGACGTAGATCTCGGAGGCACATTTTGAACTGATGCCATCCATATCGATCCACATTATCATTTCTATTATCGAGTCTCTCATTCAAAAGGAATCAATATCACACAGACTCAGGGGGGGGGGGGGGTATTTTCATTTACGTTCTTAACAAACTACATTTCAACTTACATTTAAAAAAAAATTAAAATGATAAAATTAAAAAACTATTTTTTTTTTAAAAACTGCTAGACTGCAACATAACAGTATTTTCATAAATGGCTAGACATGTTGAGGGATGGTGGCGGTGGGACAATTGACCGGTATGTTTTCTTTTAGATGTTCTACTTATGCAATATATTTCAACGGTAACTACAACTTAAAATGTTATGGCTTTACAGAAGTTGAGGGAGGGTGAGTAGAGGGAGTGGTGTGAAGCTTAGTTATTGTGACCAAAACAAGAGTTCAGCAGCAGACAGTTTAGATCAGATGATGTTGATAGAACGGACCTTGGACCCATGAGGATTTCAGCACTGAAGGTTTGAATGCACTTGCAGTATATCTCTTCTATGACTATGCTTCTATGCTTTATCTGGACTACAGAGATATGATGCACTTGTATTTATGGCCATGATCTCAATGCTGGTGGTACCAAGGACACAATGCTGTATATGTAGCACATAGGACAAACACCGGTGAGTCTAATGAAATAAGCCTAAATATTTGCTGTAAACCCCACAAGATTATACCCGAAAGGTCCAGCTAAACTAGAAGATTATAGTTTTAAAAGTCAGCAAGATTATAACTGAAAGGTCCAGTTGAACTAGATGATTATTTCTGTCAAAAGCCCACACGATTATAACTGAAAGGTCCAGTTGAACTAGAGGATTATTTCTGTCAAAAGCCCACACGATTATAACTGAAAGGTCCAGCTGAACTAGATGATTATTTCTGTCAAAAGCCCACAAGATTATAACTGAAAGGTCCAGTTGAACTAGAGGATTATTTCTGTCAAAAGCCCACACGATTATAACTGAAAGGTCCAGCTGAACTAGATGATTATTTCTGTCAAAAGCCCACAAGATTATAACTGAAAGATCCAGTTGAACTAGATGATTATTTCTGTGAAAGCCCACAAGATTTTAACTGAAAGGTCCAGTTGAACTAGATGATTATTTCTGTGAAAGCTCACAAGATTTTAACTGAAAGGTCCAGTTGAACTAGATGATTATTTCTCAAACTAAACTAGATGATCTTTCTCATAGAAAATCTACAAGCCGACCAATGTCTCGGGGCCACTAACTGTTAATTATAGTCTCTCAGCTTGTCCAACAGGTGAAGGTCAATGAGTCCTAGACTTGAATTGTTGGCCCAAAACTTGAACTGTAACGTTACCTCTAACAATGTTTTTGATTGGTTCAACTGAAGGTTAACGCACACACCTCGGCTTGTTTTATGAACACACTTTGGCATTACCAGAAATAAGACAAAGATTTGAGAACTTTTACGGTGCTAAGCTGAGACTGAGACGGATTTAAACAAAGAACTCACTGAAAAGGTGAACCGACAGACAAACGTTTGGTTAAACGCCGACTAAAATGGTTATGTTTTCCCCTCAAAATAAACCGCCACAACATTTAAAAACGATGTGGAGTATACAGTATACAACCATAGTTTCAAATCCCATAAACACGAACGTACACGACAAAAAATCAGCATGACATCTCGTAGCTTTTCCTACACAGCAGAAAACCTCTGCTTTGTATTATGTTGAAATAGCAGGCGGAAAACTAATATTTCCCTAGGCTAGCAGACGGCAAACAATGTATTTCCCTAGCAGACGGCAAAGTATTTCCCTTGCAGGCGGAAAACAAAGTATTTCCCTAGCAGACGGCAAACAATGTATTTCCCTAGCAGACGGCAACGTTTCTTTAGCAGACGGCAAACAATGTATTTCCCTAGCAAAGGGCAAACAATGTATTTCCCTAGCAGACGGCAAAGTATTTCCCTAGCAGACGGCAAAGTATTTCCCTAGCAAAGGGCAAACAATGTATTTCCCTAGCAGACGGCAAAGTATTTCCCTAGCAGACGGCAATATTTCCCTTGCAGGCGGAAAACAAAGTATTTCCCTTGCAGGCGGCAAATAAAGTATTTCTTGTGGTAATTGTGCTATTTGGCTTTATAAGTGGAAAAATACTGCGGGGATTTTTGTAATAGAACAAGTATCAAAGTTAGTATATGGGATGCACTAGATATATAGTGGGGAAAATAAGGAGCCATTCGAGGTGAGCAGGTCAAGGCTATTCCTTTGTAATATGTGTTAAAGGTATTTTTTTTAAAATACCCCCAAGAGTTTAGGAAAAGTTTAATATTGCCTAGAAGCTTAACATTACCAATTTCTGCATACAGACGACAAAAGACTAGGCTAATGACATACTCCGTTTACGCTGTACTGTATATTTCACCTTAGCCCCCCCCCTTCTCTCTCTCTCTCTCTCTCTCTCACACAGAGCCCTTATTTAAGCACTTTCCAACTTTACCGATGTGACGCGTAATCAACTTTGAAAGGTTATTAATTGGAATGGGCGCCTGAATCTAAAAATAACATTTTTTTTATTGTAACCCGATAACTGGTGACTGCAGGCTAACGATAAGTGGATACAGGTACAATTCCATTTTTACTGCTGCCATTTCGCGACATGCGACATCATCATGACTGACCTTGTTTCATTAAACGTGCCAGACGAATCTAAGACACGACCTTCAGGGGTAAGTCGTGCGTGCCATGTGCCAGCATGCATGATAGAATTCAGGTCCAAGGTCTCCTAACTTATAATTCATGTGCCAGAGAGTGACGGGGACAGAATATGTCATACAAAAACTGCTTAAATGAATTACAATAACAAAATTACTAGAGAAAATGACCCGTTGTTATCCGTGGAATGGTGGAAAGCACAAATGACGACTTTCTATCTATGGGCGACTTGCTAAATTGGAGCAACTTTCTGAGGATTAAGCATTATTTGCAAAGTTCATACATCCAATTTTATTAGTAAAAGAATCAGACAGTTTTCGACAGCCATTCAATTCTTTACTAGTTTATAGAAAAAGGGCACTTTCTTTATTTTGATGGTAATTATTCTAACATATTGAATTATTAGAGATAAGCTGCAAAATTTAAACGAGGCACCGCTTTTACAATCGGGATGTCCATAACCTATTTCTTTCCCATTTTTTACAACTCTAAAGATCATAAACAATTTGTTTACCTTCTTTGAGCCCAAACTAATTTTCAATTAACTCTATCTGTAGAAATAAGGGAAAACAACTCACTGTTCTTAGTTTTAAGATACTCTATGTCTATGTCCTCCAGGGTCCGAGATATGATGACTTTGGTGTGAATCTTCCTACGCAATATTTCACCTTGCTTAAACTGGGTTTTGTATATTTGATTGATGAACACATTCTTTATTCTATTTTTAGCGCATTTTCGAGAAGTCGAATGCGCTATTGCACCCGTTTTGTCCGTCCGTCCGTCCGTCTGTCATCACCCTAGATCTCAGCAACCATAAGTCCTAGACCCATGATGTATATATGTTTTTTGTATGTCCTGACCTGCCATTTGTGCATCAACACTCAGTTACTCGATCCGTTAAAAAACCCCGTTAAAACTACCAAAAAACATTGCGAATCGAGAGATAACACTGGCGCAGGCAACGGCCGCCATTGCCGGAAGTCTTAGTATTATCAAAAGTATTCGTTTTTTTTTTGTTGACGTCATTAGAATATGTGTAAAAGTTTAGAGAGTTTTACGTCATCATTTGTGGTGACTTCAATCAAGATCTTAGCGGCTCAGGGGCAGAAATTGAAAACTTTTTCGAAACAAGCTTCAACATTCAACTACTTTCACCAAGATTGGCAACCACGATCTATCAAACAACAATTGACGGAGTATTTGGGCGATTAGCTGATTACAATTTAGAATGTTTCATTTATGAGTCCTATTTCAGTGACCACAAACCACTTGTAGTTAGATTAAAGAGAAAATAAAAAATTTAAAAATGTAAAGAAATGACTTTTACATAATTTTTTTTTCAGGTATATTCATTACACAAGAAAATTCATAAAA
Organism: Radix auricularia; assembly: GCA_002072015.1. Taxonomy (NCBI): domain Eukaryota; kingdom Metazoa; phylum Mollusca; class Gastropoda; family Lymnaeidae; genus Radix; species Radix auricularia. Next base: position 69,128 of record MUZC01000011.1, on the reverse strand, counting down.
ATATGTCTAAAATCTAAACACAATTACTGATAACTACATAATGCTGATATCTAACATAAGTACTGATACATAATACGAAAATGCGCTAACACGTCCTGAGTTCCAAAAGGGACCTGGCTTAACATGATTTTTTTTTTTAAAGCTAATTAATCCAAAAACGCGTTTTATAGTTTCGGATCAGTGACGTCACTATGGGGTGCAGACCGCAAGGGGCGATACCCAAAATGTTAAATTCTGTAAGTTTCGGTCATTGATCTCTGGCTGGCTCGAATGAACTCTATGAGGTAAATTGTAAGGGGGTGACACCATGAGCTACTGTACTGGGTAACATCAACTCTAGTGACGGCTCTGTCTCGGATTGAAACACGGAGACTTTTACTATAATGGCGTAAATTGTGGTCTCTGCCAGACAAAGCTTCGTTTCTTACAGTCTTACATGAACTCATGAGAATAAGTTGATTAAAAGTAGAGGAAAAGTGTCGAAGGGTGATGCCATTTAGACAAGTTATAAGATTGTTTTTTCATTTCTTTTGTTCACACAGTATAAAAGGAGCGGGTGTGAATTGTGATAAATAGATTTCACTTCAAAAGCCGACGTTATGACTATAACCCCTATGTGGTTTAGTATGCGAAACGGATTGCGCGGGGCCCAATCGGGCTATGGATAAGGAATTAATAAGGATAACAAGAGAAAATTAAGATAGGCGGGGGCTAATGAAAGTGAGGAGCCCACTGCTGCCTCATAGGCATAGGTTGCAGTGCCAAGTAGCCTTAGATCGGCCTTGGGTGTAACACACTGTTCCATGAACGCTTAAACTACGTTTATCATATTTCAGAATTATGTGCGATTTTTATAAAGTTACTTAAAATGATGTTACGTCAAGTAAATTTAATAATTTAATAGGCGATAATTTCAAGGCGTTCCTCCTCAAATTTTTGGCGGCATTTGTCAAGTATTCATTATTTTCCTTATTTTCTATGGTGGACTCCAACCTATACTGCGGGCGTCCACGCCCTGTTTATAGGCAGTTAAGTTACAAATTGACTTACGTGGTGAATGTAATAAATATTCAAATGTCCTTGAACACATTTCTCAGTCAACTCGACAATGCGGGGCCATATTTATTAAGTAGATACACAGTGGCGTAAACAGGGATTTGGGGGCCACGGGGGGCTTGGACCTGCATACATGTAATTTTTTTTTTAAATTGGACAAGTGGGGGCCCGGGGGAAATTTCGACCCCCTCCCGTCCCCTATGTGCCGCTGTAAATACAAGTCAGAAGTCACCAGTCTTGACGAAGTTTTATGAAAATTTTCAGCTGTCATTTTCGCCATTAGTAGGGGAAGCCATGCAAATAAATATATATAGTATCATTGTTTTTTATTTACTTTTTTAAAAAAAAATCATTACAGTTATATGCCTAATGTGGAAATACATTTTAAAAATTAGGAATGAAATTGATAATAAGAATCTTACAATTTATTTGTAATAATAGTTTACTGCTCAAAGCATTGACAAAGGAAACCACGCTGGAGTAAACCTACCACAACAAACACTAAAAGCTTAAACGATAAAAAATAAATATTGTCAAATCCTGACTAAGACTGATGAATAACACAAATATGTAGGCCTACAAATAGGTCTTCAACCAAGATACTTTGATTGTATTGCATTCAGTGCCTGGAAATCTGAACGAATTGTTAAGCTTCACCCAGATCAGTTGATTTTTGTACAGCCACCATTAAATAATTCAGTAAGCAGCACTCAGCATTTGAGAATCAATTTAAATTAGATATACAGACGCTCCTTCTATGCAGAGGATAATTGCGTCCACAGACTATGAAGGATGATCTGTTGGCAAGTGATACAGCGTTCACAGGCTACGGCTATGAGGGTTCCACGCATTACCTAGCCGCCTAACTAATGTTAGGTACCCATTTGGAGCTGGGTGGACTCAGGGACGCCCTAGCCCTCAGGGAACAAATATTTGCCTTCGCATGGATTCGAACCAGTGACGATGGGTAGCTTGTCGAGCGCGCTGCCACTCGACAACCGTGCCCCTAAAGTACTAATCATGGTTTGATATTACATGTTAAAAAATTAAATTTCTCCATAATTGATGGCGAATTCTCAATTTACATAACCCTGACATTTAATCAATTCTCTTCAAAAACACTTTTCCATTTGATGCATCCATAATGATTCTTGTTATTCTATGAACTTCTGAACACATTGTGTATGGTTAATTGGAATTTTAGTGTATATTTAGATTTTAAAAAACAACATTCATTTACTCTATGGATTTAAAATTGAAATCAGTATTATCCACAAAATAATTTTTATTTTCTTATTTCTTATTCAGGGTCTTTTTTTTTTTAAAGTGACATTAACAATAATTTGAGCCAACAAAATTCATTTTATAAGTTACCAGCTTTATAAAGTTCAAAGATTTTAATGACAGTGATCTTGAATTAAAACCAAAAGGGCATCCTTTTCATGGATGTATATATACAAACTCTAATTTTCTTTACAGGAATCACAACAATTAGATTATTAATCATGAGCCTTAATAAACAGAGGAAGAACCAAGCACACTGAAACAAAATTTAAACTGGAAAAAAAAGCAACATCAGGCAAATAATGACAGACACAAAGAAAATGAATGAAATCAATTTATCTACCTGCCCTCCCAAACTCCAACAACTTCTTCAGCGAGAGAGGTGATGGATTAAAACTTGCATACTTCTCAAACATTTGAACATTGTTTGACAAGGCAGTAGTCAAAGCGTAAAATCGTCGAACAGATAATTTCATTGTGGATTGACTGCAGTAGCTGTTGCACTATTTGCTTCAGAATTTTGAATTGGTTCAGCAAGTCACAGTTTCAACTTTGCTCTTGGTTCCATAAATGAAATATATTACTTCTTCTGCCATGAATTTTACATGATGAATTTACTTCATTGCTCATTATACAACTAATTTCCCTACTGTATGCATTTTGCGTATAATGGTTTTTTAAAATTAATAAACAATATTCTTATTATAACTTAGGTCTTTGGATAAGTCCATTACATAAACACCCTTAGCCCACTGTCAATATAAATTGTATATTTATTCTACTATCTACTTCATTAATTTATACACATGTTAGATTATTATGAGACTAATACTAATTCTAACATTTAAAGAAAATGTTGGTACCAGGCACTCTTGCTTAAAATAGTTTGTCTCGTCTGTATTATGAATTATAATTATTAAAGATAAAATGTAAAAAAAAAAATTATTAAGTAAAGGAACTAAAATTTGTGTATTAGTATTAAAGTAAAAGAAGTAATAGTAATAGGCAAATGACTACTAATTCTATGTCAGTGTCTTAATCTTAGTTTAGGCAAGGCTTGAACTTGAATAATAATATGGCAAGCATTATTCGCACGGTTTTGACGTCATAACCGTGCCGATAATTTTGAAAATTATTCGCACGGTTCGACGTGCCGATAATTATTCGCACGGTTTTGAAATGCTAATCTACACTTACTAACTACAAAGTGTAATAACTAAGATAATGTAAAGTATTAGTATAGTTGATATTTAAGTTTTAGGACACTGTCTACTGTTAATTGATTTAATTGTTGTTTAATTGAGTCAAATAAATATTATTAGACCTAATAGCCTGCGCAAATAAAACAAATATAAATTACAATATTTAGTTACTGACTCACTGACAGACAGTGTCACTGTGACTGTGACTCAATGAGTCAATGACCAATGGCTACAAATTATGAAGATGACAATGATTATGAGATTTTGAACAAAAAATATAAAACATTATCATTTTTTGCACGGTAAACTAATTTTGCTGTCACTGATATTGATAGTAATAGTATTTGAGCAAGAATCGAGTCTGAGGGGACCTGCATACCACCGTCCGCTAATTAATTATTAATGATTTATAATTAATCATTTTATTAATTAAAGTGAAAGACTTTATGATGGTAAAGCATCATTTTAAAAAAATTAAAAAGTGAGAGTCCGTACTCTGTTCTGTACTGTAAGTGTAAGTAAGACTGAACTGAGTATGAGTATAAGCATAACAGTAACTAGTAACTTCAGTTCAGTAGTAACAGTAACACTTGTAGTAGTAACAGTGACTCACTCATGGGATATAAAAAAATTGTCCCTGGAAAAAAAAGCCTGTTTGAGTGTTTGCAAGCATCGTCACTGTGGTTGTAAAACAAAAACCAACACAAAAAAAACAAACAACAAAACAACAACAACAGAAAAGGAAAAAAAAGACTGTATCAGGATTCGATCCGCTAACCAATAATAACACTCACAAACTCTTTAGCTGACTATCCATTAGTCTAGAGAAACTTGAAAGTTTATGCGATTATTCAAAGTTATATCCAATTATCATTGATTAGACATCAATCATTAAATTGTAACTAGTATTAGTACTATAAACATATAAATATTAGTACTATTAACATATAACTGCACAATTTAGCCTAAATCGAGTGAAATTGGCTATTATTTTGTTATCAGCCGCTGGGAGTACGCATGCGCGACGACCAGACCCGACCCGTGCGAATAATTTTATAAATTATATGCACAGGAAAACCGTGCGAATAATCACTTCGTAATAATATCTACAGTCTACTCTGATGTAATTATTAATGAAATTATTGTTATTGTAATGAACATCAGATCAGGTAATGATGAAACTTAAACTTAGAACCAACAATTTAAACTAATTTAAAACAGATATAAAACTAAAATGCTACCTCACCCTGGTGAGACCTATACTAGAATATACATCTTCTGTATGGGACCCATCCACTAAAGAAAATATTGATAAGTTAGAACAAATCCAAAAAAGAGCTGCCAGATTCATTACTGGAGAATATTCAAAACTGACAAGAGTAACACCATTAGTTAAATCATTAAACCTTGAAACACCACTAGAGGATAGAAGAACCAAGAGTAAATTGGTAATTATACATAAAGCAATTAATTCTAATTTAGAAATACAACACAAAGATAACCTAATACAACCCTCAAATAGACATAAAGATAAAAACACCTTTCTCATTCCATATGCAAGAACAAACACATACAAGTTTTCTTTCTTTCCGTCCGGTATTCGGGCATGGAATGGGTTGCCTGAAGAAACCAGGAAAACCACCACTTTATCATCTTTTAAAACTCTAGTAAGAATAAAGGACTAAACACAAACCATAGAAATACGTAGGACGCAATAATCTTCTGTACAGAAGGAGCTTCTGTAACATATAAGATAAGATAAGATAATTTTAATAAATTAATTTAATATATAATATAATTATTATAATATATAATTTTATTCTTACTCATACTCTAATCCCTAGCATATGCATAAGCTTAAGCAAATGGCATCGAATCATAGAACTAGAATTAGATAATAGTTAGAAATATGGAATAATCCCTTGCCCTTAGACTTATCGCTTCGCTTCACTTACTTCACTATCCACTGACTCAATTATTATTTATCATGATAAAAATAAAAATAACAAAAGGCTTCTGTCTCAGTCTCTGCCCTGCCTAACTCACTACTAAAATTCACAAATAGTTCACATACACTACACTGTCTAAGACTGTTAACACATTGTACATTATATAGTCTACAGTCTACAAAATAAAAGTGAAGTCCAAATTTTACTTTTAATTTTTAGTAGATACATCTAAATTTTAATGACAAAATATATATTATTATATATTATATATATTTAGTCTGCTAGATGATGATGTCTAGCAATATGCTGTTTCAAACAAAAGAATTATTATATACACCGATAAGGAATGACAGTCGGTTTCGAACTTGGGCCTGTTTAATCTTACTAACTAAAGTAGCCTATAAAACTATAAAAATGGTACAAACAATATGATACATTTATTCAAATTTACTGACCGACAAAAGTGGTTTGGACTAGAATTTCATGTACAAAAATGCTTAATTTAGTTGAGTGGTACTAGTTTGTAAATTTACGCCCGTGAGTCCCGAATTTCAGCCATTTCACAAAGTTAAATAATGTGATAAATCTGGCCGAAAGAATATTAAAATAATTACTAAAATAACATAACTATAATTCACACAGCGATATGCCCAAGTAAGTTTAAAATGTAAGTCGAAGTCTAAAATGAGCAAATCATTCCACATCTAAACAATTAAGCGACCTTGACCTTAACCGCGTACAAAATATAAAATGTATAGTACAGCGGTTGTTTACGGGACAAAGTTCAACAGTTGATCCTTGCCTTGGATCTTTGTGTTGTAGTTTAAATTTTCTTTTTTGATAATTTTATATTAAATTTAATTTAGCTGCAAATCTTTAACGTAAGTGTCAGAATTATGGTATAGGAAAAAAATTAATCTGGAAGAATAGCAGTATAATAATCATAATTTATAATTGAGGCTGATGGGTGGGCGGGTGGTGAGAGATCCTGATCCCTGGACTGAAAACTGAGTCTGAGTCGTAGGAACTGACCATACGGTGCCATACGGCGACACACATTAGGGGATGCATTTTCTGTCAATAGCATAAAATAATTAATTTTCGATTTAAACGTTATATGGGAGGTATGAATAATGTTATTATTTGTATTATGTTTCATAATTTTCGAGAGAGGGGATGGTGACATGATCGAGGGCGTCACAGTGAATAAGGGACTGTGATCCTGTCATTGAAGGGCGTCACAAACATACACTGGCCACGGCCAACAACTAACCAGTGACTTAAAAAACAATAACTTATAATTATAATAATAATGTAAGTAGTGTATAGGTATTTATGATATTTTATGTCCTGATCCAGCACTAATCTGATGATGTTCATTATCTTATCGTTGCTGAGTGTTACAGAAGCTCCTTCTAGTTCTATCCATAGCCATAAGATATTGCGTCCTACACACTGTATGCATTAGTTCTTGCACACGGAATAAGAAAAGTGTTTACCCCCACCCCCGGGTCCATCTGACGGTCATATTAGGCATTAGGTTATATTTGTGATGCACCCCGACGCAATACAGATATAATCTCTGGTTTGGCTTTTGATTTTTGTGATTAATTTAAAAAGTGACCATATATAATTAAAATTATTTTAATGTAAATATTGTAATATAATTTGATACATCATATAGATATATTTTAAAGGAGGTGTAGAAAGGGTGGTTTAAAACATACATGATAAATAATATTTTCTAAAAACAATCTCAATAAATTCTTAATTTGCCTATAAAAAATTGTTTGTCATAGAGTAAGTTCAGTAAGGTAGTTTTTATTTATAGACTTGTTAGACAATATATTTTTGTCCATCTTTTGAGTGTGTTAGGCAGCAGATACATTTCTATCAGTAAGATAGGTAAGCTGTTAATAACATGAATTATATTTATGTAACATATAAGATAAGATTTATTGGCGTAAAAACTAAAACTTTCAATTGTATCACGGCCAAGAATAATAGATCCTTAATTTCAACACACGTTTACTACATCAATAATCTAAATACTATGCATATATTAAAAGTTTTAGCAACTCAGTTAATTGCATTTGTAATTTATTCACTATTCACAGCTTTTGTGCAGCACTTTAACTTTAAGAAATCGCTTTTAGCAGTATTAATTTTTTATTTTAAAAAAGCATTTAAAAGAATTTATTCTACAAATTAAAAAAAAAATGGTTATTATTTATATTAGCTTCAACCTACTCACCGAAATCTAGGAATTTTTTCAACGATAGAGCACACGGGCTGAAACGAGAATAGAATTCCAGGCTATCTTCCTCTTGTGAAGGCTTAATGTTTAAAGTTGACAGCTTTCTACATCTAAAATAGTTAATGGAAACAGTGGCTCTCCTCACGGTGAGCAACAGTTTAATATATTGTCTTTCCATTCTCATTCTGAATGTTGTGGCACACAGTTGTAATTGGAAATAAGTGATAAATTACTTTCTCTAGCTATTTTATTTCTATGAAACATTCTGTTCATTTCTATATATTAAATAAAATGCATTTTAGACTACTCGGAATAGTATTTTTAATTTTAATCAAGTTACGCAGCATTGTCATTGTATGATTGTTTGTATTGTGGGGTAAGAGTAAGAGAAGGTTTCACTCTGAGAGACCTTGATTAAAATAATAAATCAAGTATTACTAATAGTAATAGGCCTACTGATATTATTATCGTCATCAGTTCAGAAATTCAGTTACTTCATTTCATAACACTAACAACAGTACTAACATTAATAACATCACTAACACTGATATATATATATATATAATAATATATATACTATAATAATAATAATAATTTTGATATAAGTTTTAAATTTATTATTATCTCCTTTACTTCAAGTCTAATTTAGTGGCAGTTGAGTTGCACTGTCACAGACACACACAATAACAAATTCCAATAGCCAATAATATCATAGTGACATAGAAACATAATTCACATAATAGTAAGATAGACTGATAGAGAGAAAAATCCACTTGCTGCTTCAAATTTAAGAAAATCCTAGTAGTATCCTTGGTCCTTAGGCAAACAAAATGAAGTATTGTGCAAATTTATCATATATGCTTCATTAAATCTAGTTTTCAATATAAAAAATGATTGACATGGAAGCTTAAAACTGTTTATAAGCCGATATAATATAACCAAGCACTATCTCTACCCCTCCCACCCCTCCATAAAAATTGCCACTGGTCATGCTCTGTTGTTCTATTTTTAACTTACGATTTTCCCTAACCTAAATAAACTATGGAAAGTCGGTCGATCATTGTGTATATAAAATATATTAAATGAAAAATTTAGAATTTAGACCATGAGTCGGGAAACCATGTTCGCGAGCCAGACATGGCTCTATTGATGGCTGCATCGGGCTCTCAGACAAATGTAAGATTATTGTTGTTTTTTAAAAAGAAGTTTATTCAGACTAATTTGATCTGCATAATAATTGCATATAATTTTTTTTTTTAAATATGATAATAATGTTATTAAAAAGTATTCAGAGACATAATTATTATACTTTTAGTGTTGAAATTACCAAAAATTCAAAAATGCACACATTTACTTGAATTTTTAGTTGTAAACATAATGCATGGCTCTCACTGTATTTCTTTTCAAAATATGGGGTGCTTATGGCTCTCACCGACAAAAAGTTTCCCGATCCCTGATCTAGACCCAGAGGCGTCGCTAGGGTTGGTTCACCCCCGGGACGATAGCTCATGGTGTCACCCCTTCACGACTTAAGGGGCCGTCCACAAATGACGTTACATGAGGTTGCCGATTTTTACCCCACCCTCCCCCAAGTCATACTTTGTCACAAAAACTTATAGCCGTATTTTCTAAATAAAAGTTAGCCTGTTGCAAATTTTTTTTTTCATCTAAATATGTATTTAGTTTAAGTCTGCGCTCTAATATCGTAGCCCGCGTCAAGCCATTGAAAACGCCATTCATTAAATAAATGGTTAACAATGAAATATTTAAGTGGAACTTTTATTTAAAGTAGCTGTCTTTTTAATGTGACGTCACATTTTTAAAACCCACCCTTCCCCCTAGTCACACATCGCCATATATGTGTGACACCCTCCCCCACTTTCTCGTAAGCTAGCGAGCTGAAATTTTGCAGGCAGACTCATGCCGATGATAAAAATGATGTATCGAAATTTCAGATCCATCGAATGGAAAGTAGATCTAATTGAATTATTGAAGTTTAAAATTATTTTTTATTTATCTCTATGTGGTATCATTTTAATTTTTTAAGATAGAGTGTTGTGGTGCGTATTATGTTCAAAAACCTTTCCTGTCGCGAAATAAGGTGGGCATTATATTGACAATACTTATTTAAAAGTATATTCACGATCGGTGCGCATTATATTAAAAATTGTTTTACGAGACATAACTAAAATTTTGTAGTTTCGGATTGTTTTGAACTGCGTAATTTAATGAACATCTTTATAGCTATGTCTCGTATATAATTTATAAAGGATTTAGAGTAAAAACTTGTTTTTAACTTTTTTTAATTAAAAATGTGTAGATTTTGGTTACGCTGTCCTATTATTTTGGGGGGTCGTCGTGCAAGCGGGTTAGACACTTTTTATACTATGCCATTCACTCCCAAAAGTGTTGGGTGGGGGGATGGGCTTATGAACGAACGAGATCATCTACAATAATACCCTTCTCTTTCACATATAATATGCATGCCAAAAGGTCATCAAAATTTACAGTATTTGATTTGATTTAAGTACATCCAATTTAAGCATTGAAATTTATCAAAAGGTTTCAACCACTTTTCTAAGTAGCTAATGCATACGTCATACACCAACTAAACATCTGCCATAAAATTATTATGCCATACTTTTCTTCTCGGCCACTTTCTTTTAGTCTTCTCAACATCTACCAGACTTTCAGTGAGATGTTTCCTCCAATCTATTTTTCAAAACCTCCAAGGTTGTGTGAAGACTGCGCTTAACCTCCAAGGTTGTGTGAAGACTGCGCATAACCTCCAAGGTTGTGTGAAGACTGCGCATAACCTCCAAGGTTGTGTGAAGACTGCGCATAACCTCCAAGATTCTTGTTCTTCTCTTTCAGTGACTGAATTTTTTTTTCAACCTATATCAATATCTAGGTTTTTTCGCCCTTGTATAGCTTGCCATTTTTTTTATTTCACAAATAACCATAATCTAGGTTTAAAAAAAAACAACTAAACGATGTCATAGTTGTAACAACGATACATACAAATTATAATAATAATATAAAATGTAAGAAAAGCCGGACATTTTAAACAATTTTAGCTTTGCCTGCCGGACGGAGGACATTGCAGTGGCGTAGCTAGAGGGGGGGGGGTCGGTCCGCCCCGGGCGGCACACATTTTGAGGGCGGCGTTTGTGGGCATTTAAAAAGTACAGCCCTTTCAGACAACTGTCTTTAATTTTTTGAAGAGGTGAAACAAAAATACTAATAATTTCGAGTCTTAATAAAGGGCTTGCACAACATTTGTTTGATTACATATTGGTTGTTATAACTAACGCAAACTCCTTAAAAAGAATAAGTTCGCTCAAAAAAGGTATCGATTTGTTTGTAAAATCAATCAGTATACGTAATAGATATATGAAGACTACACTCAAAAACACGTCAACGCTGGGCCGAAAATATGTGCTACTAATATCGTCACGGCAGTTTTTGCGTGGAATTTCCACATGTGCAGAATGATTCGCGAACAAGTACCTGCATGGCATGGTGGTTCAAACTTGCAAACTTGTGTTTTACTTGAAAGTAGTAATTTATGTTACTGTTTCAGTTTTCATAAGAGTATTTATTTAGTTTTTATTGCCTTAAAGTAGCACACATTAAAATGCTGTTAATTATTAAAAATTTACGCCTATCTAATTAAAGTTATTTGCAAAAATTTGAATTATGACAAGAATATGAAAATATTCAAATTTCTTCATTAATTAACACCGCAATAGGCATAATAATTAAAATTGACATCTGAAGAAGTAACTAGTAAAACGAGATCAGATGTTGGAATTCTACTTGATTCAATGCAACCTATTTCTTTTCTATGTTTTATGTTATAATATCAATTTATGGGAACTCGTTGTTTTTTTTAAATTTTAATTTTTTATTTATTTATTTTTTTATATAAAATTTAAATTAGTGCAAACCCATTTCATGGAACGAAGTGATGTGCTAATTCAAAACGCTGTTATATCAGCCAAAACAATTTGTAAAGAAATATGAGTGGTAAAAATTCAGATGACGTTTTTATACCTTTAGCACAAGAAGTGCAACGAGAATTGTTTTTATCAATGGATAGAATTTAAAAGAAAATTTTTAAAAAACAACAACACACACACACACTTTGATCAGGTGCATATCCTTGCAAGAAAACATTCGTATAATACCACGTAACCTACTAAATGAAGAATGTGCACACCAAATAAATGACTGTTTTGACAAGGATAAAGAAAATTTCAGTATTGAATGTAAAATGATCCCGGTTTTTATAGCTGTACCTACACTACTAGAAGAGGCATTACGTTAGAAAAACCAGGGGAAAGACCCTTTTTTTAATCTATTATAATTTATTAAACAGCATAGATAGGAACAGTATGTACCCAAAAGAAACATTGTAATTTTGCTAATATTTTCTCGACAACTGCTATCAGTGTTGCTAGTTTTGAAAGGAGCTTCTCCAAACTGAAATAGTAATTGATAAAATAAATTTCTTCGTTCCACAATGAGTGATTTAAGACCATAAAATCTTGCAATATTGACCATAAAACAAGATATTACAAATAATGTAAAATTTGGGTAGCATAATACACGATATTTTTACTATGAAAGTTAGTAAAGTAAATGTATGTTGACATGCTAATGTATACAATTTCTTTGTAAAAAATCATTTATCTATTAATAAAACTAAAGACATATTATTTAGTAATGTTTTTTGGAATATGTGTTGCCTCATGGTAGAGGGGGGGGGGGAGGTGGACCTGCGACTTCAGTAAATTTCTTGTGGCCTTTAAAAGATGTATCTTGTATTTTTATAAGTGTGTATTTATAGGCATATCATTTTATGCGGCCTCTTTTATTACTGCTTACATAAATAGGGCATGCAGTGGTAAAAATGTTTCCTACATTTACTTCGCCTCAATTACAATCAGTTATTCATATTTATTAATTTATTTTTAAAAATCCATTATATGATTTACTGAAAGGGCCAGCCATAAATGATGCTATTTTTGCTGATTTTGTACCCCCTCCCCAGCGTCACAAGTTGTCATAATAACTTAGGCCCGTTTTTCAAAGCTTTGTCCCCCCCCCCTCATAAAACCGTAATTTCTATTTTGAAAATGAGCATGTTTGCAATCAATTTTTTGTCATTTGAGTATGTTTTTAGTGTAAGGCTGCACTATAATATCGTTACACGCGTGAAGCCACATAAAACGTAATCAAATAAAGTGTCATTTATCAAATATTTAAGTGAAATTTTTATTTAAATTTGCGCGTTTTTTGATGTGACATCAAATTTATTAAACGTTCCCCCTCGTCACAAATGTGGGAATCCCCCACCCCGACGCATGACGTCATTTATGGATGGCCTCTAAAAAGGGCGGCAAATTAGAGACCGCCCCGGGTGGCAAAAGTTCTAGCTACGCCACTGGGACATTGAACTAATTAATAAACAACCCGTAAAAACAAAGTTGTTAACTATAAATCCCTTATTCTTATATGTGAGACAGAACTAAGGGTTTTGATGATGTTCAAACATTTACAGACTGAACGTGCCTGAATGCTGTAAAACGGGGACGGGGGGGATGTAGTCACCGATGGTTGGACTGAACTCCAGCAACTGTCAACAACAGACGGCTACCATACATTTATATTGAGATCAACTAAAAGTGCATTAATTTTATTACGGTACATTCGATCCATTTGATATTTTGATACAATGCATTGTTATGTGCAAAATTTCAGCTTGATAGCATCATGGGAAATGGGCCATTTTTTACTTTTATTTTTCCGCCGTAGGGAAGAAGATACGACGGTGAAGTTAATATAAGGGATTTAAAAACAAAGTTTTTGACTATGAATCCCTTATATATGGAGATATAACTATACGTATTGATTATTTTAAGATATAATACGAACCGCGCGACAAACATTTACAGGCTGAACGTGACTGAACTCCCCTTGCTGTAAAAAACACGGGGATGTGGTCATCGATGGCTGTACTGAACTCCAGTGACACGTGGAGGTCAGCTATAGCAGACGCTACACTGAAATAAACTAAAAATTAATTAATTTTCTTCGATGGATCTAAAATTTTGATAAAATACATTGTTAGGTGAAACAAGTGTATGTGCAAAATTTCAGCCTGATAGGATCATGGGACGTGGGCCATTTTTTACTTTTGTTTTTTCCGCTGGCCCAAGAGATCACGACAAGACGGTGAAGTTAATATACGGGATTTAAAAAGGATGAAATGTCCTCCTTTTGCCCGCAGCCTGGCAACCGTAACGCGGTTATCCTCCCTTTAATAAAGAAAAATGACGTTTTTAGTAATGTGGGACGTGGTGGTCGAGAGGTAGCGCTCTCGACTGTCATACCGATGGTCACGAGTTCGAATCCACACGAAGGTGAGGATTTGTTCTCGGGGTCTGAGGAGTCCCCGAGTCACCCAGCTCTGAATGGGTACCTAACTAGACAATAGTTAGGCGGCTGGGGTAATGCGTGGAACCCCTATAGCCGTGGCCTGTGACCGCTGCATCACTTGCCAACAGATCATCTCTCATGGTCTGTGGACGCAATTATCTTCTGCATAGAAGGAGCGTCTGTATATCTAAGATAAGATAAGATTCTCGGAATGGCTATAAAAAATGTACGGACCGTACCGCCATCTCCCGCCTAGGTACGCCAGGGGCGTCGCTAGGTGTCACCCGGGGCGTCCATAAATGACGTCACGCGACGTTGCCGATTC
>MUZC01000011.1:37902-53145 GCA_002072015.1 Radix auricularia | reverse complement strand
CCCCCCCCACACACACACACCACTCCCGTTGTTTCGATTAAAATATCACACCGACTTGTTCGTGACATCAAAATCTTTTTTGTAAGTTGTCGGCGGCGAGTGATATCAAAATCTTTGTTCTGCTCCAAAGCTAGTAACCAATGTCAAATATTTGTTATTATTTTAAAGGGAGTGTTTGATATTTTTCTTGTATTATCGTTAGACGATTTAATTGAATGATGTTTCTGAAGTCTGTTTGCAGTGTGTGAGAGATGGAAGATAGATTCTGGACATTTATACTTGCTTTCTTAATTGAATTTTAATAAAGGATGTGACTGAGTTCCTGGTAGAATAAGAAATAAAGTCGCTACTAACTTTCATGACAACGGCGCAGAAATTTTAATTTTTTACCTACTGAAATTATCTGCGCGGTAACTCAAAACTCAAAAGGTACAATGATGGGGATGGGACCTACGAACCAGACTACCTATATATAAACATGGATATCTATGCTTGCACGCCTTTAACAAATATATATATTTTTTCTTTTTAAATATTACCCTCAAAGACATGAATTCATATTTTTCCTCTAAAAATAACAACACAGAAAACACTTTTTTTAAAAAAATAATAGAAAAATCGTATTACGCCGCCACCCCTCTCATGTGGAGGGAAGAGGGGGTGGGATTCGTCCACGTTGTCAACACTTCAAAGCTCAGTTTGCTTGGTATCTTTGAAAACATAACACACCGCCAGCGTTTTTGAAGATCTCTCTGGTGCGGCTGTGTCTTTTTCCCATCATTTGTTTTATTTAGTTTGTGTTTTGGGACTGTTTTATTATTGCAAGTTAACTGATTTTTTAAAATAAAAATGTTTCGCTTTTAACGTAATTTCATTGTATTCCTTTCTAGATGAAGAAGTGTGTCTTATTTTTTTTCTGACATAAAATCAACAGTAAAATTTTAGGCTTTGGTGTCACCCCCCTAATGGTGTCACCCGGGGCGGCCAGCCCCCTAGCGACGCCACTGAGGTACGCCACTGGTCAAAATTCCTTAGCAATAAAAAATACCTAAAGTCTAAAGCCAAGGTCGCAAAGGCACATGATTAATGATTCAATCTGCTCTTTGAAACAACTTAAAAGTAAGGCGATGTACCTGTAATATGGCTACTGTTAAATCTAACACTAACATGTTACATTTCTGTTAACAGTTAATGATATTAAAAACAAAGTTATATAATATATCACATATGTATATATTAATTCCATCTCTATGTGTTTAAAAAAATTTTAACCCAAAAGATTCAATTACAAAATTTAAAAAATGTGTGTTCTTTAATGTTAATTCTGACGCCTGCAGAGTTCCGTAGAACGTGACAGGATTTTACCGAATCTAAGTGGATTTTTACAAACTCATTAAGTAGGTCAAATTTAAGCATAACAAGGCCAAGGTTTGTTTTTGTAGCCCAAACCACATCAGGTAGAAATTGACAAGTTACGAAACTATGAATCTATGAATTCAAATGATAAAAACGAAAATTATGTTAACGAGAATTTATTTAATATAATAACTATAAGTTTGAGATTGGGGTCTTTGACTCTTTGTAATTTGTTCCACCGAGTGACAGTAATTTTCAGTAATAGTTAATAGTATTAATAGTAATAGTTCCATTGACATAAGTATAAGTAATTCAAGTCCAAGTGTAAGTCCAGTTAAGTAGAGTAGAGAAACGTGAAAAGGTGGGTGTCAAAAGAAACAGTTTGAGGACCCCTAAAGATCAAAGACCCCAAAAGTCTGCATATGTGCTCTAAAAAAAATTTCTAATGTAGTTTAAGTAAAAAAATTGCAGAAAAATCAAATGGTTTGGATTTTTTTATTGAACATAGTTAACAAGAATAAGGCTCAATGTTACCAAATGTATAAGCAGTGTGCGGCTGTGTACGGTTTGTTTTTTTTCTTTTTCTATTACTTTTATATCTTAAGGCTTTTGATCATTTTTGGCTCCTATAGATATTGAGGGTTTGCCAAGATATCTGTGCAGAGAATACCTTGCAGGGTTGCTATTGTGGGAAGGGGGGGGGGAATGGGGGTTGGCTTTAATTAAGTGAGTGAAGGTTTGAGAACAGGAAGCAATGGCAATAGTCACCACACATGTGTCAACTGTTGTCTGTAAAACAGGAAGCCATGGCAATAGTGACCACACATGTGTCAACTGTTGTCTGTTTAGCCTAAAATTAAACTGTTTTGCCTGAGTTATTTTTTAAAGTTGTAAACAAAATGAAAAGTTGTGGCATGAAAGTTGATACCTTTAGTATACATCTTTAGCAAGTTACTTGTTAAATCTAAAATAAGTTTATACATTCAAGTATTCAAAACAAAGTGCAGAGTCTTGGTACTTGCATGATTCTTGAATTGTTTAAATATACACACAAAAACAACAAATTATTTTTAGGGCATATTGACCTACAGTACAGGTAGTTATGAGAACAATACCTCATCTAGATGAAAAGAAAATTGAAATCTCACTAAATTTTAGAAGTACCCATAACTATAAAGGTTTCCATGTAAGAAACAAAAAATAAAGTCATACAGTTAGTTTAAAAAAAATTGAAAGTGTTTTTCTGTTGCAACAAAAACATTAGTGTATTTGGCTCAAAAACCAATTTCTTTTTCATTTTGAAAAGAATCATACGCTCTGCTGCAAAAAAATATTTTTTCAAGATTATTTAGAGAACATTAAAATTTATACTACAGAAAATATTGAAATAAACATTTTTTTTTTTCCTCTGCCAAATGGCACATTATATTAGCCAGCACTTGACGAGACAGAAATCATTTTCACAGGTTAAAACAATATTGTTAGGAAATAATAGAATATTCATGAGCCATCATGGCAAATCTCACATTTTACATTTAATAATATATACATTATATTATCAGTGGCAAAGACCCAGTTCTAATAATTATTTGTTGAGACAAATAAAATTCAAATCAATAATTGATGCAAGTTTTAAGATTTCTTTGGATGTTTAAAAAAAAAGGTGCAGCTAGTCATGTTTTAAAAATGGAACCCCAATATAATAATGAATAGAAACAAATGCTATAATTTATTGATTAAATCCATTTCTTTTTACCATATATACTAGTACTAGAGCCGACTTTTTTTTGGACAAAATGTAGGGGAAAATGTTTGGGGGTTGGCTTACCCGCGGGTCATAGGTGATTTCAACATGTACATGGTGTTGTTATTGAAGGTCATCAAGGTTTTTGTCTACATTCTACAAAATTCGACTGCTCTACCAGAAGCTATAAAATATTATTAAACTTCTGCACTAACCTTATTTATTCATTTTGTTTATTTTTGTGAATGTTTTGATAATTGTTTTACAAATTTTGTTTTCCACAACGAATTTTAATGTACACGCTTTTGCCACTGTTAACTACAGAAACAAAAACATGCTGGTACTCTTCGGGTCGGCTTACGAGCCGGTCACACACTTTCTACACTATTCTCTTCCAAAAAGAGGTGGCTCAGCTTATAAAAGAGCGGGCTATAGAATGAGTATATACCGCATTTATTTTTCCAAAATTGTAAATCTAAAAATTCATTGATATTAGCACTGCTTTGACTATTTTTTTAAAAAATATCTTTTGTTCTTTTTTTGTGATTGCTGCTCAGTAAATACTTTAAAAATTACAAATAGAGTTTTTTTTTCTTATTTTTAAGATGAGAACATATGTAAAACATTTAATATAAATCAAACTATTTGCTGTCTTTGCTCTCATTCTCCCATCACATTTGCTTCAAATCACAATACATATTTTTCTCAATGAATATGAATAAATAGTATTCTGGTCTCCTGTACAAGCTGTCATGCTTTACATTTTTGGTGCAAAATGTTATCTAAAAATAAATATAATTTATTTACATTGCACTTGGAAATGCAGTAGTGTGCTTAATCTTGTTACCAAGTTGTCCTGACCTAGAATTAATTTTATAGGCCCCTTTAGACTTGACAATAATCAACAAATAGATATGTCAGAAAACTGTTTTTTAGTGGGTGCAATAAATATGGAGTTAAACAGCAGTGAACAATGGATTATTTATGGGGTGTGCCTTTAAACATCTTTACATTGATTTAAAAATCACTTGCTATTAAGGCTGCTTTGGATTGATAGCATTCATAACCATCCATCTAAGCTGAAATAACACTTGATGTTAGATTATTGTGGAACAAAATTAATTTTAAAGTATTTTTTCAGGACAAAACAATTGATGTGATTCTAAGTTTGGTGAGCATCAGTTTTAGCAGTTTAAAAAAATGGCATAAACATCTGACTAAGTTAATTATGGCGACTGAAACTTTTCATGAGCTGGATATTCCATGTAACATTTTCTGTATCTTTTGGTCATTTTTGATGATGCTGGCTTTAGTTGCTGCTATTTGGTCCAGCTGGTCCTTGATGCCGCGCTCCAGTTCTGTCAACTGCTGTTTCAATGGTTCAACAGCTCTATCTGTCACACTGGAAACAGATTTGAACTAGTTTAATCTTTTCTTAAACAAAATAGATTTTTTAGTGTATCCCCTGGCAAGTTTTTCTCTGTCACAGCTTTATTTGATATTAAAATATGATATATTTATAATGTATTATCTTGATAAATAAATCTTTTTATAAATCACAAATATCTTTTATTATTCCGGCTTGAAAAGCAGCTGGAAGTGTTAACAGAAAGCTTCAGACATGCTATGAGAGATCACTTAACACGGATTGCCGGGGCAGTGAATAAAAAAATTTGCTTTCTTATAATAAATCATTTTTTTTAAAAAAAGGATGAAAATTGCAATCATAAAATAAATTGAAGCAGAAAAAATACTGCAATTTATCACCAGTAATTAGTAATGACAATTTTACTCAAAATATTATGGCTTGACTGTGACAAGGGGAATCTAAAAACAGATCTAAGGGTACTGTCATGGAGACCAAATAACATGGATCAGTCCACCCAATAGAAGGAAGTCTTCATGGAGACCAAATAACATGAATCAGTCCACCCAATAGAAGGATGTCTTCATGGAGACCAAATAACATGAATCAGTCCACCCAAAAGAAGGATGTTGTCATGGAGACCAAATAACATGGATCAGTCCACCCACTAGAAGGATGTCGTCATGGAGACCAAATAACATGGATCAGTCCACCCAATTGAAGGATTTTGTGTTGAAGGCATTGATCAAACATTTATATTTGGAGCCACAAACTTTTAACTGTCGGTAACAGTAACTTACTTCATCTCTCGCTTGAGTTCCAGTGCATGCTGGGCATTCTCTCCCCTCCATTTGTCCAGCTCCTGCTGCATGGAATCTAAATCTTCTTGCACATAATCCATGACCTGGAGACAAATAGTTAACATCACAAATATATGAAACATAATGGGAATAACCACAAAACTTTAATGAAAGACTCTTGTTAGATATAGGTAAATCTGATGCAATGAAGTTAAAGCCATTAATTAATGAACTCCTTATGTTGTCGTATTGGCCCAGGGATGTTGTTTGCCCAGACAGTCATTTGGGTTTAGAAAGGGGGTGGGGTAGGAATTGGGTGTGTAAAGGATCATGGCAGTGTCCCCATGGGTGTGTAAAGGATCATGGGAGTGTCCCCATGGGCATGTAAAGGATCATGGGAGTGTCCCCATGGGCGTGTAAAGGATCATGGGAGTGTCCCCATGGGTGTGTACAGGATCATGGGAGTGTCCACAAGAAAAACCTTTTGTGGTTGTGCACTGCCGTATGAGCATTGCATACAATTCCCAAAGATTGATTGATTTGCAAAGAATTATTATCATACATTTATGTTAAAATAAGGGAGATAGGTCTATACATTTTGTTGTTATCTGTCAACAGATGTAAACAATGTGAGTCCAGACAAAGTTAGGTACGGTGAGGAAAAGATGTGTATTTTATTATTTTTATGTGAGCTTCCATCATGGATAATAAAAATTTCTGTAATTTTTTTATACTGATAAATGCAAAGCTTATTTAAAGTGGTATCGCACTTACTTCATGATAAAAAAGACAGTTGTTACAGCATATGAATCAGTTCAAATTTTAATTTTATTACCAAAAATAAACGTTAAATACAATATACTCAAGTTTTAAAATTAAAGTACATGGGGGAGCAAAAATATTTATTTTTAAAAAAAATGCAATTTTGATATTATTTTTTCAGTAAAAGAAAGTGAAAAAATAACCATAACCAACAATGATAGAGAAAAAACCACACACAAAAATTTAATATAATTTGCAATATTTCATGGAAGATTTCTTGTACTTCTGTATCAGTACAATAATAAGTGATTAACAAGTAAAGGGGAAAAACCTCTCACCTTTCCCAATGGGTTGGCACTTCTGGTAAGACTTTGTATACTTCCCCTCAGCTTGTCAACTTCTTTCTGCACTAACTCTCGCTGCTTTCTTCGTTGTGCATCTGACAGAGCTGGGCGCTCCTAAGGGTAAGACAAAAGTTGTTTTGAAATATTTTGGAGTGCAATGATATGGTTTCATTATCATTCAATTTAAGCCACAAACATTTTATCTAATATTAAATTGTAATTTGAACTATTGGCCTAAGACTAAAATTATTTAAAAACAAAAGTTCATAAATTTTTAATAAAAAATTCAAATTTATAGAAAGTAAAGGCTTGGCTTAAAAAAATTATATAAAAACCACAACATTATTTTTACTTATCTTATCTTATCTTATCTTATATGTTACAGACGCTCCTTCTGTACAGAAGATTATTGCGTCCTACGTATTTCTATGGTTTGTGTTTAGTCCTGTATTCTTACTAGAGTTTTAAAAGATGATAAAGTGGTGGCTTTCCTGGTTTCTTCAGGCAACCCATTCCACGCCCGAATACCGGACGGAAAGAAAGAAAACTTGTATGTGTTTGTTCTTGCATATGGAATAAGAAAGGTGTTTTTGTCTTTATGTCTATTTGAGGGTTGTATTAGGTTTTCTTTGTGTTGTATTTCTAAATTAGAATTAATTGCCTTATGTATAATTACTAATTTACTCTTGGTTCTTCTATCCTCTAGTGTTTCAAGGTTTAATGATTTAACTAATGGTGTTACACTCGTCAGTTTTGAATATTCTCCAGTAATGAATCTGGCAGCTCTTTTTTGTATTTGTTCTAACTTATCAATATTTTCTTTGGTGGATGGGTCCCATACTGAAGATGCATATTCTAGTATAGGTCTCACCAGGGTGAGATAGCATTTTAGTTTTATATCTTTGTTACATTTGTAAAAGTTTCTTTTTATAAAGCCTAAGGTTTTGTTTGATTTTTTAATAACTTCATTGACATGGGGATTCCAAGATAGTTTCTCATTTATTATGACTCCTAAGTATTTCGCATCTTTAGTTTGGGTTAGTTCTTTTCCATGAATGAAATATTTTGAATTTAATTGTTTCTTTTTCTTTGTTACTCTTATTTACTTAATAAAAAATAACAAATTTTAAATTCATTGACATTAAATTGAACTACTTAAATTTAAATATACCTTCTAATTGTGTTTATTTTTAAAAATTAAATACTTATGCTATGGGTAGTATATGAAATTTTCAGTTTATAGATGTCACACATCTTATTTTCAGCTTTAAACAAAATTATCGATTAATTATTTGGTAATTTGTCAAAAGTTAACTTAAATTTAAATTAATTGATAACAGCCCTATAAAATACACATAAACATTTCTTACAATTTCTGTCTTTTTTAAAGCTTGGTTCTTGCTCCCACCTTCCAGATCTTTCTTGGATTCCAGCATCTTTTTTACCAAAGCACCTGACCAACAAATAAAAACCGTCGTTTGGTTAGGAATAATGCAACAACTTAACTGTGGTAATAGTACAATAGTTAAGTTGAGGATGGAATTGTTTATCTATGAACGATAAACATATTTTAATATTTTTAGCAAACATTGTGGGTACTGTCATGTTTACTTGGTGACTCTGGAAATTACATCCAAGACCTTATTGATCACTGAGCTGATAGGGGGCCAAAAAATCTGAAGACATCAATACATAAGCTTTAATGAACTTATTGCATTATAGATATCAATAATTTTTGTTTACCGTGCTCAGCATCATCCTCCTCAGCAGGTTTGAGTGGAGCCTGCAAGAACAAATAACAAAATTAGCATAACAAACTATGTGTGCCTCTAATGGCATGTACAACAGAAAAGTGTTAAAGACGGGAGTTGTGATCTAATCTATTTCATTGTCATAACCATAATCAAATTACAGGAGATTCTTAATCTTAAGGTTCAACAAAAAAATTAACCTGATGTCAAGTTTGCATGCCATTATGATTTTTTTAAATTTACAGCCCAAAAATATCGATTTGAATCTTCTGTTTGTAGCTCTCAGTCCTTGTAGTTCTTACACTTAAATAATTTGTTTTCTTTGACTATAAAATGGTGTAAAAACATTAATCCACTCTGGTGTTACATTATAAGCGGCAGTGGTATAATGTTGAGGTAGTATGACAATAAGATATAATATAAACAGAAGTGAAGCAAATATAAGGCTTGATAAATTAGCAATAAAAGACTTCAATTGATGGAAAGATTTCAGTGAACTTAGAAACATGCTAATTAATATGGGTCTTCTGAAACATTTTATTTTTTACAAATCAAACATTTAAGGCAATAAATATATGGTAATATTTTATCACTTACCATCCTAATATCCAAATATAGTAATTTTAGTTACTAACGTTTCATATTTTAAGCATAGTGATTATTTTCTTGTAGTTGCAACGGGTGCTGCAACTTTAGGATTGCAACAACCAATGCTATTATAACTAAGTATATTACAGCAGGCCAAATGGACATAACAATCAGTGGTCTTCTCTGTCAAAACCAGGAGTTCAAATAACTGGGATACATTTAAACAATATGGAAAAAATGGGATGGTGCGATAAAGATATGATGCAGTCAGATACCCCCATTAGATCACTCCTGAAACAGTGTTTAAGACCAAAGTCAGACTAATATCCATCGCTACCAACACTGAGCAAGGTCAAGCCTAGGCTAAATAAACTTCTAGACTTTAATACTGGTATATCCTGGGGTAACTGCAACATGAGGTGAGCATCTAGCCAAACAAGAATGGATGGATCACATTCAGATCAGGGAAATAAGACAATACTGTTGGCCAGTATTTGATGTAAGTTTAAAATGTTTGTGTTTGTATACTTGGCCAAAAGTAGAACAGTGCACAACCACTGAGCAAAGACTGTTGACTTACCAGTTCTGTCTCAGTGGTGGTGCTGACTCAAAGACTGTTGACTTACCAGTTCTGTCTCAGGCAGTGGGGGTGCTGACTCTTCCACAAGAAAGTTTTCATCTTCGTCATCATCATCGTTGTCTACAATTAAATTGGTGGGCTGACCTGTGCCTAACCTGTCAATTCAAGTGAGAGTCCCCACAAAATATCAGTCAATTGATACTGATAGTCCCCACAAAATATCAGTCAATTGATACTGATAGTCCCCACAAAATATCAGTCAATTGATACTGATAGTCCCCACAGAATATCAGTCAATTGATACTGATAGTCCCCACAGAATATCAGTCAATTGATACTAATAGTCCCCACAGAATATCAGTCAATTGATACTGATAGTCCCCACAAAAGATCAGTCAATTCATATGTCAACTGATTAATTTTTGGCATTCATTTTAAAGTCCTTTAAAGAAAATTACAACATAGTAAATAAATTACTATATATTTCCAATACTATTTGTATGTAAACCTGGTTTCCAGCACTTGCTTTGTGCTTTTGAATTAAATATTATAATTTATTTTTCACTATCATGCAGAAGAAAGTACCCCTTCAAACTGCAAACTCAACGCAGGATGAAATATAATTTTATTTCAGAATGGATCAAAGTACAAACCAATGATTTCAGAGATAATCCATGTGCTAAATACTGGATTAGGATTAGCTTTAAAGCTGGTGCTGACATGAGGTTCTGATGTTGACAATTTTAGTAACCCTTATCGAGTCATATTGTTACAGACCAATTAGTTAGGATAAGGCTGGATAACAAACATTGACAATATTAGTAACCTTAATCTAGTCATTTTGTATGTTAAGAAAAGGCCTACAAGCTGTTGTGTCTGACTGAATTCATTTATTATGAGATTAAACCACTTTTGTTTGTTAGGCAGATGAAAATGCTTAACATTGTTTGAAAATCTGAAGGGGTAGAATCATGTTTTTATAAATTTGCAAAAATTAAACTGTGGTACCTCATAGCTGGCTCAGATTCTATAATATCTTGTTTGGGTCGTGGTGGTGCAGGTCTGGCACTGGACGGTCGGGCCAACTGCCGGCTATTTGACAAACAAAAATGTCAGAATATCTAATCATCTGATGATTAATTAAAAATGTTGGCTCTTTCTTAAATGAATAATCAAATATGGTAGAAGAAAGTGCAACTAATTCCTTTCACTCTGAGGATAACGGGTTAATTCCAGGTATAATAATCTAAATTGTATAAATGACTTGACTTTAAGAATGAAAGGATACAATAATGTGAATATTTACCAAACCATGAACTTAACTGTTACATTATTAATTAAATTTAAGATGAACAAATAAAAACTAATTAAAAACAAATATTAAGTTTGAAGAATGAAAGGCTGGCATACGCGGCAACCACTTGAGGTGGGAGGTCGCCTTCTCCAGTATTTCCATCTGAGGATGCTGCAGGTTTTTGGAATTCTTCATCTTCTGGAATTAATCAAAGTGGGATTGACAAGGGGGACAAATGACATCTACAGATTGTCAGCTGCTCTGATAGGTGACTACAGATATTTATAGTGGTTATATTTTTAACAATTATCCACTTTACTTCAGAAAATCCTTACACTAATTTCAATAGTAGATTTTAAAAATTGTCAATACCAAAGGTGTATCTTTAATAAATTTAAAAAAAAATTGTAATTGCATTTTCTGAACTGAGAGCATTTCATTCCAAGCTAAAAACTAAGGCCTAAAAAAAGCATTTATATTTCTATTGACTTCTTCGAATCTTTAAAAATAACATAATTACACATATAAAATTAAATACATAGTACTGATTCAATTAAAAGAAATTCAAGTAGCCTCTTTCCTCAGGATTACCAGTTTTCAACAAAATAGCCCAGTAACATCAGTGGGAAAAATTGAAACTAAAAACATGTAACTCGATTTTATATGATAAAGAATAAGGCTCCATGTAACACTTTACATCTTAGGCATTTGACAAGTAATATAAATACATGTACTGCAATTAAAGATAATATTTTTTTTAAAATTTAAAAAATGGCTTAGTTTTAATATATTACAAGCTATGAAAAAGTTAAAAACCACTGCTTAAGATGATTTAACACTCTTAATTAATAGAGTAAGTTAGCCAAGAGTCCTTGATATTATTTTAAGAGGAAGGTTGAAATCTTTATTGTCTTTTTCTATAGGGATGTATTAACATAACTGCCTTTAAAGTAATGATATCAAAGATAAGTTTTGAGACCACCCTTTGGTACCATGTCCTCAAAACAAATATGGGGCAAAGAAATAGGTCATAGGATCTCAATTAAAATGAGCAGTACATAGCAAGATGAGCATTTTTATAAAATTAAAAGCTAGTATTTTATTTATCATTGCTGAAAAAATATATTAATTTTCACCAAAAAAAAAAGACAAATGATCAATTTCAAAAATAAAAATAAAATAATCATAATAATGAGGTGTAAGTTCAAGTTGAGCACCATATATAACAATAAACTTTATAGTGTTACAAGGATTCGTAACAGCCAGAAAATCATGTTGCAAAAAAAGAAGAAGAAAAAACACAGACAGTTAACCTCCCCACAAACATGAGACCCTACTTTTGTTAAGAGGAACATAGTATCCCTATTGATTTCTGCACCCTTGATACCACCGTGAAACAAAATAATTAAAAAATCTCCTATTCATTATACATGTATTGATTGCTAACTCATATCACTTTCTGAATGTTTGCAATATACTGTAAATGAAATAATCATACTATATGGAGCATTTGATGACATTGTGGGAAGCATCCGTTTTTATGTAAATTTCCAAATCTATTGTAAATTGAAAAGGTTGTTGATCTTACCTGCCTTAAAATTTAACATAAAACAACAATCAGCACCAACACTTTTATAAGATATAACTCATTTTATTTATATTTACACTTCTTCCCCCTGAGTGCTCTTGAGAGAAAGACATGTCAGAGCTTTTCTTATACCCCATATAAATAATGAAAACTAACTTGACATTAGTATGTCTACTACAAAAGTAGTATTGGGGGCAAAATTTGATGAAGGTGCAATCTACAGGAGTTATTCAATAAGTGTGGTTAGTTAGTGTGTGATTATTTCAGGTTACTAAGAAAATGATCCTTTATTAGAGATCATGTGTTGAAATTTAATACAGAAACATTAAAGGAAATATATTTGCAAGAACTTTTAAAAATAATAGGCTAACCCCCCATGATAACTTTCAGGTTAGTACCTAGTTAAACTGATTGAAGAATAAATCACATATTTATAATTAATTTAATTTCTGGAGCTTACTATACTTTTATTAGAAAGGAAAATAAATTGCTTCATACAATTATCGCAATTAAAAAAAAACACATTCTGGTCACAGAATAAAAGATAAAAAATGAAAATGTATGTTCAGTATGATAATTTTTTAAAAAGAGTATGCATGCAATATTTACCATATACAACATATATTGACATCAACTTTTTGTTTGTATTATGATAAAAAAATTATTTCAAAATACACCTACTGCCAATTATGAAAAGCACTTTGCATGATTATCTAGAAGAAATTACTTTTTAAATAGCAAAAGAGATGTGTTTATCTTAAATTGATGTGTAATTTAAAGAAACAGATTTTAACAAATTATACAGGGATTAGGACCAATGCAAAAAAGCTTGTTTATGAAGGGGAAAAAAAATAACTTAAGTACATACATGTACTTAAATTTTTTTCTTCACATATACAAGAAAATGAAGACAACTTATTTTGAACAAGTTGATTTCAGCTAACAATGAAATAAAGTTTTGGTAACCAGCGTTTTCAGATCATTTTTAAATCCAATCAGTAGAATGCTACTGATAAAAAAAACATTTATCTCATTAAAGGGAAACATCAGTTACCAATTACTATTACCTTCTTCAATATAACACCCCCCCCCCCCAATTGTCTTACTGCCATTGAAATCCAAAAACAAATCTGGAATACTGATTGGTCTATCAGAAAAGAACATCCATGTGAAAACTAGAATTTTAAAATTCTATACCATTCTAATTGAAAATTTTAATGAACTGATTACCTCAGTTATCTGGTAAAGGCCAAAGAATGCATGGGGAAATTATGACTCCAGCTCACTTAGAATGAATTAACATATAACAAATTTTGTTTACAAAGTTCTACATCACTGAAAGTCAAGAAAATGAAAAAGACAACACAATTACAACTTGACACAACATTATACACGGAAATGAAATAAAATATATTGAAAAATGGCTAATTTTGACTAGATTTCTTTCCCTAAAAGGGTAAAGATTTTAGTTCTGTTTGAAAATGAAACATTGGAAACACCAATCATATTTTGTTGGAATTTGTTTAAATTTAAAAAAAAAAAAAAATAAAAAAAAATAAAAAATTATTATTATGCAAGTCTCACTCTGACTACACCATTGTTTAGAGATTTAAAGTTTGGAGTCATCATCTTGTGACTCATGTCATTTCTAGATGAAGAGAGGAAAGCGTTTCTTGGTTAAATATTCACGACCAACAGTTTATAAAAGAAAGTACATGGTTTGTATTGGAAATAACAATTTATTATCTATATTCCTTTATATATTAGTTTGTTTATTTGCTTGTAGTAAAGTTAATATTTATTTTTAACACCAAACATCAAGAAATAATGGTATAGAATTGAAAAGAAATAAATGACTTTATGTAGCTAACAAGAGGGAGCATTGATTGTATAAAGTCTACTTCCACCTATTAAACCAAGCATACATCAATAAATGTGCTGGTTAATCTATCACTCTAACATAATCAATTCTGAACAGTTATGCTAACTTAATGTATTTACATTTTTTTTTAACAAATGAAATTGAAAATTAATCTGAAAAATTTACTAAATAAGAGTAACATTAAATTTATTAATGGCATAATGGGAGGTCAAGATAGGAAAAAACTTTAGTAAGACTTTAATTTTATAAAACCTGCAATAATTGTAGTTGGTTTTTTTTTTACACTGGTTAATTGTGATAACAACAGAAGTTATCAATAAACTATGATATACAAATAGAGTTATGGAGGAGAAAACTGTAAAACTATTACATTCTTTAGTAAATGGCAGTTCTAATAAGAAACTTATGAAAACTAGCAATACGGCTAATATATTTCAACACATAAACTATTTACTGAAAATCCAGACATTGCGGTGTTTTTCATACAGTATGGATTATTTTGGTATTAAATATATTAAAAATTTTATAATGAACACTTATTGAGGGATTAGGTCATCTCCTTCTATAATTTACTGACTGGGGAAAATTGCTTCATTAAATAATTATATTTAAATCAGTTTATTAGCTTTGAAAGAAAGGGGGTGTTCCTAATTATATTAAGTACCAAGAGTCAGTGATGTTAAACAAAAATACATGTAGTCCTAGCAGGTACTAGCTTTGCCTACTTTTAAAGACATCACATAATTCTTCATAATACAATCTTCATTCAGAATCAATAATGTTAAAGAAATGGATTAACTTTGGGCAAATAAAAGTTTGATAGAAAAATATACCTTCATCCTCCAACCCTTCCTCCCCCTCCTCATTCCTATGGCCTGTTTTTCAAGTATTCAGACAAAATATCAAAATTAATGAACTAATAAAGGGTCTGAGAACATAATGCAGTAACAATTTTAATTGAAAGTTTTTCTAATGAAATGACTGCTTATATATATGCATGTTTGATTCAAGTTCTAATTTAGTTTTAAATATATTAATTATAAAATTGATTTTTTAATAAAAATTTTAAACTTCATGTAAACATACCATTCATAACCAGTAATAGTCTGATGAAATGATAGTTCGGTTGTGGGAAAATTATTTCTGTTCAAAAAGCTTTGATTTTATTTAATACACATTTTTTAAGAA
>MUZC01000011.1:21246-37862 GCA_002072015.1 Radix auricularia | reverse complement strand
AAAAAAAAAAAAAAACAAAAAACAAGCATTTATTATGTAGAATATATACATTTTAAAATTATAACCATCCTGAATTTATAGAATATCAACAAAATTCATAATGATTGGAAATTATAAAATAAATGGCCTGTACAATTATGATCTTATTGAAACACTTTGATGAAACTATGAAATTTAAAATTTAACATGCATTATATATTACAGAGTTTTTCAATATAGAAAAGACGCAAGAGTGTGGAGAAATGCTATAAATTTAACATCTGTCCAAAATCGATTATTGTTCAGTCATCTGTAAACACTGAATCAGTTGTTAGCTTAGGGTTGGAAAAGATATTTTAAAAAAAGTTCTAACAACTTTACGTAAAAATTATGAAGCTGAAAGGAAATACTTGAATATTCTTTAGGCTGCTCATTATTATTCATTAGGATGGAGAGAATGGTTCTCGTAGATCTCAAGGGGCAAACACCAACAACAAAATTGTAATCACAGATTTTATACGCTCCATGGATCTTGTGCCCAATAAAATGTTTTACAGTTTGTTAATCTGCACTCCAAAGCAACCTTTTGACCTGTTATTTCATTGCTGTACATAAAAAACTCATTACAATTAAAAAGATTGATCAAATCAGTTAAAGTTCCCTTTCTTTTATATATCTTTCTTCCAAGGCCAGACTGTGTACAAAATTATTTAAAAACCACATCTACGTAAAGGTCTAAAAAAGATGGAGTCAAATTTAAACCTTAATAACAACCTTCTTTTAGTTCTGTTACTTTCTGGGCGTCATTAAAAATACAATTTAAAAAAAAAGGTTTAGATGTGATTGTTCTTTCCGTTCTCTCAATTCTTAAGTGTAAAATGGTTAGGTGAATTTTAATACCTGACTATCTAGATTAATTTACATATTATTTCTTTATGGAAAAACATATCAAATTCAACTTAAAAATTCAGTCTTCCAACAAAACTTCTGGGAATAATAAAAAGGTTATCAGGCTCACAATTTTTGTCTTACATTTTTTGGGTGACAAGTGCTTTACAAAGATTTGTGTGTTATGTAAAACTAACATTTTATTCATGTAATCGAATCTTTCAATACCTATGTCTACAGAGGTATGACATCCCAAAAGTTTTCAGATCCCTCTTTTGCATTAAAAAAAAATTACAGACAAGAAAACAACAAAAAGAGCACATTTGTTTCATGTCAGATTATTTATCATCATGGTGGAGATATTAAAGCCCAAATACTAGCTTAAAGCATATCTCTAGCTCTGACTAAAAGATCATAAGCTTAGTGTTGATTCAACAATACCTCCTTGTTTTGTTATGGAGAGAATATAAATATAAATAATGCTACAGTAAGGATGATAGGGAATTAATGTGTATGAAGGCAGTAAAGATTTTAAGGACATCTTAAAAAATATTTACCGAATGCTGAGCGTTTCTGAGCTGTTAAAACGAATTGTTGTGAAAAAAAATGTTTATAATCAATTTTTCCCCGTAATCATGAACATTATGTGTCATGTCAAACAGCTATATTCATTTAGAAATATCAGATATTTTTCAGTTAAGTTCTTATTTTTATGCACATGGAAATCTTCAGAGAAAAGTTTTTTTTTAATAGTAATAGCCCTGTTTAAACCAAAACAAAAGTATAGCTTATTAAAATTTGCCCAATTTGAAACAATTGACTTTCCTTTTTGTTTTGTTGTGGTTAGTATGTTGTTTAAAACTTTTTTGTTTTGTTGTAGTTAGTATGTGGTTTAAAACTTTTTTCACAATGAAAACAAGCATTAACTATAAGTGTCCTGTCATCTTGGCCTGCTAAGAGTAGGAAATAAAACATACCTTCTCTTCTTCTCCTCGAACCTTTAGCCGATGATGGCCGCTGAAGCCGAGCTGGTGCATCCTGTGAGGAAAGATGATTAATGTAATGTTAACAAGTTGAGCATGACAGAAGGATTTATTGCTTTTGCAAGTAGGCTAGGTATAAACAAGTTATGATAACTTATTTAAAAATATAACACTTTTCTAATAGATGAGCTTTCAATTTGTATCTTTTAAAAGAATTCATGCCAAGTTATATTTAACTTTTAAATTGACAAGGCGTGGTAGTGCGCGCCTAGTCGCTATTAACAAAGCGCGGTAAACTCTCTTTAGGAACAAAATTACAGAAAATAAAAACTCTTCAGTGCATGAAAAAAGGTGTATTCGACTTCTGGCAATGGCGGCCATTCCACTCGCTAGTGTTATCGCTCAATTCACAAAGCTTTTTGGTAGTTTTTACTGTTTTTTTTGTTGAAGATACGATTTTGCTATAATTTATTATAAAAATTATAGTACTGAACTACAGGTAAAATTAGTATTACACTCAAGACAGTCATTTCGATACGTAAAATAACCATTCTTATCCTAACAGATGAAGTCAGTATAACTATAATAATATAAATAAATTTTACGCAATTTTTTAACCAGTTGATCGCAATACGGGAAATCCTTACAGGAATAAGGCTGGGGAAGTTTAACAAAAACCCTATGGGGATTTAAATGTTAATATCAGTCTTCACATAGATCTGCTTTATATAATAGATTGACTGCAAGTTCCAGTATAACTTATAAACATGATTTAGAGTCTTAAAATTCAGTTAAAATGACCTGTTTCTCTTCTTGATCTCCCTTGTCTCTGTCAGGTGATTCATTTTCTTTCTCCTTACTGTGCTCTCTCTGGAATGAATCAAATGAATCTCAATTTAGAGTTTTTTCAGAGGAATACATTTTAAGACTTAATACCTTGCCATTTTAGGTGCACAGTGGTCTTTATATTAATTATCATATCCTGTTACAGATGTCTTTATACCAATTATCATATCCTGTTACAGTTATCTTTATACTAATTATCATATCCTGTTACAGATGTCTTTATACCAATTATCATATCCTGTTACAGTTACAGTTATCTTTATACTAATTATCATATCCTGTTACACAGTCATCTTTATACTAATTACCAGAGGACTGATCCTTATCAACAATAACTAGAAAAATAAAATCAAAACAATTGAAAATGCAACATCAAATAAATGATTCAACCCACACACCCCTCCCCCCAAATCAAATTAACAAATAAAAACAAAAGGGAAGTAAATCTGCATCCAAAACAAATTCATAGAGAATCAATCACATGATCTCCAGTGGCCAGTTCCTCCACATGACTCCTGGATGACGCCTGTGCGAGGCCGATAAAGGTCTGTGCCCGACAGCTTTGCTTGTTAAGTCCACTGTCGCCACCTGGACTGTGCTGAAGTCTGCCAGCTGCAGTGGCCTGCAACTCTCCAACTTGGCCAATATCAAGGCCATGGACTAGGTTAGGGTTAACATTCTCAGGGTGCCTTAAAGGTTTGCTATCAATAGGTTTCTGTTGATGTTCAGAATTTGTTTCCTAACCCATTTGCCTTTTAAAGATTTTTTTTTTTCATGATAAAATTGGTTCTAATAATTAGAAATGGAAGAAATTGTAGATTAAATCCTTCTAGAGCTACAGGACAACTAAACATAAAGATTTATAATTAACTTTGAACAGCAAAGTATGGGGGCATGTTATGGTCAATAGTTGATCCCCAATATCTCATCCAGGATTGTTCTATATCAACTGAAGGAGTCAGCAGTTGGAATTGATTTATTAAAAATTGTTTGGCCAAAACATATGATGAACATCATGCGTCATCAAAATGCCTGATCCACGAACAGAAAGAAACAAAAATGAAAAAACATAGATCTATTGCACTTTCTAATCTTTTCTCCGAGATAAAATTTAGTTATTATTATTAAGGTTGTTAAGACCGCTCATTTTTAAGGACCGGTTAACTGTTCAAAAAAAAAAAAGACAGGTTAACCGTTAGTCACAAGTTTTACTATGTTTTGTGAACCAACAACAGAAAGCATCGCCCCATGTTGTCTGATTTGACATCCAAGCGCCTATTATGTACAGACGCTAGTGTTCACCTCTGCTGCGCAAAACAACGTATTTTTAAAAAAAAATCTATTGTTTTTTAAAATCGTTCTAACAAAGAAGTAAATCGTAATAATTTATATTTAATTTTATGTATTAAAAGTATTAAAACGACATGTCATCAAATGTTGTCAAATCAGTTCATTTGTAAGGATTCATTAACACTTTAAAAAATACAGTTTTACTGTCGGTCTGTATTTTTCCTTAATTTTTTTAGAACCAAAAAAGAGAGTGTGTACAGCATCAATTTTTCCCCTCGCACCGTCTAATGGTGACTTTAAAGAACATGTGATGTCACTGCCCGCTTGTGTTCAGCTCTGATGCTCTGTGCTCCTTTTCCAACGCACACAAAATAAATTTTTAGAAGACGTCAAATTTTATCTGGATGTGGTAATTTTAAGTTAAATGCCTTTGAAAACTGTCAGTAAAAGACCGAACTCAAATTTGAGGATCGATAAATCGCCGCTATCTTGTGTCTACCAAATGACTCATAATATAGGTAACAGTCGTAATATAAATAGTAACCGTCCGCGACCTTCGCTGTTTTTCACATCAAACACACACTGTTCACTAGCTCACAGTGCCAGCTCTGGTAGAGTATCTAGACAACTTAGCAAATTAAAATTTAAACATCATTCCTTAGTCTTAGGCAAAGTAAATTAATAGTGATGACATGTATATTATTTATATATCGAAATATGGAGAAAGCGATTTGAAGTCACTGTCCCTCGCGTTAGTCTGTTAGTCTCTTATGCTGCCCTGCATCTTAACCATAACAACAAAAACGAAGTCCAGGTAATAAGCTTGTACTTATTGAATTTGCATTTAAGCGGTCCTGATTAAAAGGGACTAGTCCTGATCTGAGGACCGGTTAAGAACCTTAATTATTATTAGATGTTTAAAAAGAAATCATAAACGTCATCAGAGTTTTGAATTATCTAGTATCACCCAAAGTCATGTGACTTCACAATTTGTTTTACACTTAACACCAGAAATGCTTAACATGACGATAGTATGATTAGATCCTTACTTTCTTAGATCTGTCCCTTTGTCTGTCTTCTCTATGCTTGTCATCCTTCTCTCTGCCGCTTCTCTCCTCTTTGTCTTTATGCTTGTCATCTTTATCTCTGCCGCTTCTCTCCTCCTTGTCTTTGCTTCGTTCTTCTTTTTCTCTTGGTCTCTCCTCTTTACGCTTGTCCTCCTTGTCTCTGCCCTCTTTAGATTTGTCTCTGGTTTTTGAATCACGCTCCTTGTCTCTCTCTTTATGTCTATCCCGGTCTCTGTCCCGTTCTCTCTCTCGTTCACCTTTATCCCTGCTTCTCTCTCTGTCTTTTCCATCTCTGTCTTTTCCCTCTCTCTCTTTACCCTAATAAATTTTAAAATATATCTACAATCATTACATTTCATACAAAAGTGTGAGGAAGCTGGAAAAAGTTATATTCTTTAACCAAAACAAAATATTAAAATCATATATAAGAACACAAAATTTTGACTTAACATTTAAGTCAGAAAGTTAAACTAATTCAGTTAGTAATGTCATTATTTGTAGTATTTAGGATATGACAGTTTTCTTTCAAAAGAAGTATCACTATGTATATTACTATTTTTATGAAATGCCATGTGAGCCTAGTTACTTGATGATTTACTGTGCTAAATAAATTATCAAATTATTATTATTATTATAATGAAAGGCAATATAATTTCATTCCATGCATGTGAGTATGACACTCATCATAAATAAAAGGAAATAATAAAAATAAAATATTAATTGTTTAATCAGAAAAAATACAAATATTCTTGTAGTCTCTATAATAGATTAGTTCATTCTGATGCTATTTCTAATAGACCTTAATTAATGCCATAAATTTCTTATCAAGAGGTGATTTGACAGACTTTTTACATAGGAGTCTAACTTGGTCCTTGAGTTTGACTACATCAACTTGATACCATCCCTAACACAGGGGAAGGTAAACTGTTCATCCCAGGATTGAATGCATTCAAACAACTCCATATTGAAATATTCTGATACTTGCCTCTGACTCTGCCACTTTTCTTTTTTCACTCTTTTCTTTTGTCCTGTCTTTGTCTTTCTTTTCTTCTTTCTTCTCTTCCTTAGCCTGGCCTGCACCTTTTAGAACTTTTTTCACATACTCATCGTTGTCTACCTATGAAGAAATTGACAAGGAACTTAATAACTTTCTTATGAAAAATCACATTCAATATTTGCAATCAATTACCACTGCTGCACACTTAATATATGCTATAAAATCATATCCATTAAATAAAAATCTTAGCCATATTAACTTATTTGACTTCTTTTGATTCCAGGAAAAGCTGTAAAACATTGGTACATTTATTTTCTGTCAGCTTTTGATTAAGCCTTTCAAAATTATTAAATAAGCTAAATCAAATTAAAATGAAATGCATTAAGCAAAGCTCTTAACAAAATTCGACCTCTAATAAAGTATGCAAATATGCAGGGGATGGTAAATCAAGTTAAAAAGCTGAAGAAAAGCCAAAAATGATGAGAACACCTTGGTACAAACCACAGCCACCATGGTACAAATCACAGCAGAACTAAATAAATGTTTTAATGCAACTCATAGGGATCCAGCAGCTAGGCAAAAAAAATTTAAATTTATCATTCCCAAACAAAATGCATTTTTTTTTTTCTTAGAGTTTTCTACACCATACTTGCCTAGAAAGTTCCAAGGTAAATAATGTTTGTGAATGATGAGTAACTTACATTTTTATTGATAGCATCTGCCAGGGCTTGTAGGAACTCATTTGTTCTTTCAGGCTCATGACCAGCCACAATTTTGATTGGCTTGGCACTCACTGGCTTCCCAGTGACAGCAACTGTTTGAACATGTACACGGGTAAATTTTTTAACTTTGTATATGATCCTAACATGATGACAAAAATTTACTTTGAGCCATGATTTTCAAAACATCCTATTAATAAAAACAAATATAAGGGAATAAAAGATTTCCAGATTTGCTGTTGTGGAAAATAATAATACTTCTTAACTTCCTGTATAAATTCATTAATAAAGTGATTTTAAAAAGAAAATAAAATATTTAAGGAGAATAGTATAGGTGGTCAGCTGGTTATTAGCCAGTCATAAAATTTTCACAATAATTTTATTCCTTGCACCACAATTACTTCAATTTCTATTGTAGAAACAATGTAGTAAAAAAAGACAATGGAGGTTAGCATTATGATGAGTGAAAATTGGCCTAATGGAAAACTTCATTACAGCACACTTAAGACCAGCCTCTGTGTCTCATTCTTACACACTTAAATATTTTTTTTAATATGATGAATAGCAACTGAAAATTAATAAAGAAAATAAAATGATATAAAAAGCTCATTCAATTTGTCTGCTTTAATGTTTGACAGTGTTTCTTGACTGAGGACACAATATTACTACTGTCAGACTGTTGGAAAGAAACTATCCAGTGGGAAGGAAGAGAGTTAATGCTGGATCCAAGAAGAATAAATAGACCCACAAATAGTACACTGCAGCTCCAAAGGACATCAAAATAGAATCAGAAAAATTACCATATATATTCTATATCCCATCCGTTCATAAGCCGACCCCCCTATTTTTGGAAGAGGATAGCATAGAGAGTATGTAACCCGCTTCTAAGCTGACCCCAAGAGTTACAGGTAATTTTTTTGTTTCTTTGGTAAAGAGTGGCAAAAGCATGTACATTAAATATTTGTTGCTGAAAACTAAATTTGTAAAACATTCACATAAATAAATATAATGAATAAATAAGTTAGGTGCTGATGTTCAATAATATTTTATAGCTTCTGGTGAAGCAGTTGAATCTTGCAGAATTTAGATAAAAAACTTGATGATCTACAGTAACAACACTAATATTCAATGTACATGCAGAAAACCCCTATGACCCCCTCTCAAGCCAACATTTTCTTTAGATTTTGTCCAAAATAAGTCGGTTTTAAAACGAGTATATACAGTAAATTAATATGATTTTTATAAATGATTAGAACCAAAAAATCTTCAACTTTAATTGCTATTATGCTGAATTTTCAGTCACGTCATGTTTCTTTGAGTAAGACTTGTGCAGATTACAAACAAACACCTTTTTTTATTAGTTATATGCCTAATTTTATTATAAAACAGGAACTCTAACTATGCCTTCCCAACTGTTAGTCACATTACCATACTATAATAAAAAATATTAGATGTGAAAACATGGCACCAGCTTCTGAACTATAATTTCATAATCAGCTCTACACATATAGAGACTTGTTCAAGGATATATGATTTCAGAATATATGTCTGTAAATGTTGGGCTGAAATATGTATCTATTCTATCATCAGTCATTAATTTTTTTGAAATAATCAGTTTAGTTATGGTCATGATATATGCTATATACCAGTAGACTAGCAAGACAAAGCTTTAAAATTTTTTTACACTTAAAACAATGAATTTTAAAATTTGGATTTGCCAAATAATTTCTGCATTAGTATAATTCTGATTCTAGTGGCATACTATTTTAAGTGTAGTTCACATAACAATTAGTTTTATCCCTAACAATATAGAGGTCATAAGTATATTGTTTCGTACATTTACATTTTTATGAAACTTACCAACTATGTCAATTGCTTTTTGTAAAAATGCTATCTTGTCATTTTTTTCCTGAGACAGAACAAATAAAAATAAAACAATATTTTAAAATTGACATGAAAGCATGGAGCAATGGTGAGTTAAATGACAAGCTAGAAAAATTCCTAGCAACTGCGCTAAAAGAACTTTTTTAAAACATGGCAAATGCATATGTTGCATGTTTTTATTTTGTTTAATAGAAATATTGTCTCACTCTAAATGTCATGTAATTAAGCACTAACGTGATAAGAGCTGTGACGTTAAAATATATAGTTTCAGAAAAAAACAATCTCTCCTGTTGCATTACCAAGCGGCTATACTAGTTGAGTAATTACAATTCTTAAAAAGTTTTAAAAATTTTAACTTGAACACAAATTTTAATAAATAATTTTAGTAGACAGTAGACAGGCAGAAACTTCATTGATCAGACACTGAAACTGCTAAGCAGGATATAACACCCATTTATTTTATAGAATTAGAATTTTTTATAGCTTCTTTTATTTTCAACAAATATAAACTATCTTATATTATCTTCTTATCTTAGATATACAAAAGTTCCCTCTATGCAGAAGATAATTGCGTCCACAGACCATGACAGATGATCTGTGAGCAAGTGATGCAGCGGTCACAGGCCACGGCTATAAGGGTTCCACGCATTACCCAGCCGCCTAACTAATGTTAGTTAGGTAACCATTTGGAGCTGGGTGGACTCATGGACTCCTTAGGCCCAGGGAACAAATCCTCGCTTCGAGTGGATTTGAACTCGTGACCATTGGTATACCAGTCAAGCGCGCTGCCCCTTGACCACCGCGTATCCCTAAATATTATAACATTGACTCAATAACTGAGTAACAATATATTAATTTTGATTATATTGATACTAGTGGTACCTCGCTTAATGAACGCAATCCGTTCCAGTAGTGCATTCGTTAAGCCAGGAGTTTGCAAAGCAAAACGCAATTTCCCATAGATGTGTATGAGAAATGAATTATGTGATTCTGGGCCAACACAAATTTCAACAAAAATATGAAAAAAAAGAGGACATGCAGTGTTCAGAGGCAAGTAAAGTGTTATTAAGACACTCATCAAGCAGGGTTAGGTGTTGTTGGATGTTGGATGGGGAGGACACACACTCTTATTTACAATTTTCACTTCACACACACATTTCCAATCCAGTTTTTGGTTGCACAAATCACAAATAAGAAGGGGGGAAAAACCACAAACAAAAAAACCAATAAGTCTGGTAAAAATTCACCCAAAAAAGACAAGAAACTTTTTAAAAAAAGCAATGAACTTGCCGCGACTATTCGTTAGAATGGCCAGGGCCGATTGGCTGCGTTGTCGAACATTTTATTAGCGAATGCAGTCGTTCCTTGGGCACACCAAGTACAGGCAGGCATACATGGGGGGTACGCAACATGTGTTCGTTGTGTGAGGCAACTTTCATTCCGAGATCCTTTTTTAAGCGGTACCACTGTAAATTACTTTGTGACTAAGAGTATGTATTTACCTTGACATTTTCAGAATTCATTTCTGACTCTGTAAATAGTCCTTGCATAAATCCGGTTGTTTTTATTACCTGGAATGTATAGTATATCATAATGTATGTATTTTATAAAATAATATTGATATTATTTGAGATTTTTTAAATGTCACAAATAAGAGAGGTGGGACAAGCTAGTCTAATTCCATTAAAGAAGGCATGTATTTCAATATTATGCATCAATATATAAAGTCATTGTCATAATTAATATCTATCAATAGGCCTTTAAAAAAATATTTATCATTAAATTTGAATCAATAAATATATAAATAATATAATTATTTTATTGATCCTTATGTGAATTCATGTTAAAAATTAGGCATATATCATATATATATAGAAATGGACTGCAATAAAGCTTTTAAATAAAATACAAAATACACAAAAGAAATTTTGTAATGAAATCAATCAAATTGAGCTTTATTTTAAATTAATAAAACAGTAAATGTTTTGGCTAATGCCTTCATTAGTACAATTAACATAAAGTACATACTTACATAAGTGAAAAAATTATATTTAAATTATTAAGGCATACTGCATCAAAAAATAGTCACAGTTATGTAAAATTAAAATAGAAAGATAACCAACAAAGAAAAAGGAGGAAGTATCAAAAGTTACAGTGAAAACCACAATGCGACAATGGGGAAAAAGTGAAAAAGATTTTATAGTTAGGTAAAATTGTGAATTTGGTTGATTCCATATGAAGCCAACATATCATATCATTTTATAAATTTAAATCTATTTTCCATGTTGACTTGTGCAAGTGAATCCATCTTTTATTTTGAATTTTTTAAGAGTGGAAGAAATGTCATTTCAATCACATTTTCATATGGACAAGTATTGCAAGCTGCAATGGTTACGATTGCAACCATTTATTATTTATTCCAACATGTGCTTTCATTGTGGGAAGGTGACTTCTTACATGTTACAACTATATCTTTGACTATGAGTCAATTCACTATTGACACTATGAGTATGAGTAATAAGAGTATTATGTAGCATGTATGAAAAATATAATTATATCTCTCAGGCAAAGCAAATGGAAAAGAAAAGGGGAGGTTTTAAGGGTCCGGGTCAGCTATGAGGATCGGTCGGTTTTTGAGATATTAGTATATTAGTCATATCAT
The DNA here is from genome assembly GCA_002072015.1 of Radix auricularia. Lineage (NCBI taxonomy): Eukaryota > Metazoa > Mollusca > Gastropoda > Lymnaeidae > Radix > Radix auricularia. The sequence goes on along the minus strand of MUZC01000011.1, from coordinate 26,547 downwards.
TCAATTATAAAGTTTCGGTTCAAAATGAAAAATAAATCCCATCGGAGCACAATAAAAAAAATATACAGCTAAAATTAAAATACTTACTGAAGTTGTTATATCGTGAAGAAAACGAAAGGGTGGTTTACCAAGTAGTTTTTCTGTCAAAGGTGGCTTTTTAATAATTTTTCCTAATGTATCTTGAGTTTTCTTAGCTATTTTGGGATCCATTGTTGCTAATAACTTACGCTAATAAATATTTGAAAAAGAGTAGGCCTAATGATTTAATAATACTTCAAGAAACCATAATGTAAAATATAAACAACGAATTTTGCTGAACGGAACAACCAGTGGAATTCGTCTCAAAAGTACATAGTGCGCAAGTGCAAAAAGAGTTTGAGCATAGTTCCGGAATTTAAAAGCATAGCGTTGCCTGGTTACAAAAGTATAACTTTAAGGCAGAAGATAAAGAAACAAAAATCGTTAGTATGTTTTTTTGGAAGTTAAAAATAACAACATTCAAATGTTTCCTTTAATTTAAGTTTTTGCATACAAATAAAACTAAATGTTCTTAATCCGGTCATGAAAAGAAGGAAATAAATTCGGATGGACTACCCAGAGTCGCGGGTTTGAGTCTCAGTGAATGTGTCAAAATGTGTGTGTGAGTGAGTGTGTAGGATTTGACTGATCACTGATTGACTGACTTGTTCCCGTGGCGATTACGTTGTAAAGCAAGGGTGTCCCTGAGACCATCCAGCTCTGATGGAGACCTAACATTAGTTGGGGGCAAAATAAAGGTGGCTGGGGATTGTCACGGCTTGAATCATTGTGCGAGACACACAATTCCCCCATCCCCTAATCCGAGGATTGTGAACGCTGACCACTGCGGTGAATGCGTCACCATCTAACAGCCCACCCAGTAGTTTGCTCATCCCGATAAAAGGGATTTCGGCTGGCTGACATGATTTGGTGGCGGATATCCGGATTAGCCGGATTTCTCATTAAATTGACAGCCTTGCAATAGGTCGACCTTGGACATCATCCCAACGCCACAAATGTGTGAACGCCCTTCCCCATAGGTACTTGACGTCATTTATGTTCGACCCCTAAGTGTTAATATTTAAACCCATCGAAATTGTCAAACATTTAGTAGAAATACATTTTCGGAAAGGGTTGACCTCTACGCGGTCCGAACTATGAGTAAGGTGTGGAACCGGCTGCACCCGAAACCAATAACCCTGGCGCAATACGCCAAAAATGTCTGTAAGGATTCCTTGCTTAACGCAACGGACACACTAAACCATGTAAGAGTGGCGTCGTGAAAAGGAGTCGACTCAAATGTCTAGTTCCCAGGGCAAAAGTGGGTGTGTGGAAACACGCACACACTGGGAAAAGGTAATAAAAAGCGCCCAGTTCATTCATTATTATGGCTGAATTACTTAACGATTGTCTAAGCGGGAGGACTTCGAACCCTCCCCTCCCCTGTGTGTCGGTGACGGGGATCAGGACGACACAAGGCTTATATACTACTGTAAGTCCTCAGAGGCTAGCTGCCAAGGTTCAGCTCCCCAAAAACCTCATTATTCTGCAATTAAACTGCTGTGGTGTCAGGGGAAAAATTGTAGAAATAACCAAGTTGCTCCACGACCAGATGGTGGACGTTGCTCTTTTGCAAGAAACTCTACTGAAAAAGAACCCATTGCACGTTACGGGTTATTCAGTATATCGCTGTACATGCAAGAACTGCAGAGGTCTGGTCACATTGGTGAAGAACAACCTCACAGCTGAGATTGTAGAGAGCAAAGTACTTGCAGGTACAGATACCCTGACACTCCGCATTACTAAAGCTGGTAAAACATTTACCATATCAAATATATACAATACGCCAAGAAACACGTTGTGCCTCCCAACACACAGCACAACGATGTTTAAAAATCACATTATTGCAGGGGATTTCAATGCTCATACAGAGGCATTGGGATACCCCGACAAAAACGCATCTGGACGTTACTTAGAGGAGTTGGAGCTCACTACCAACTTTATTATACTACAGGACAAAAATAGTGTACCCACACTATTACATACAGGCAACAGTGCCCTATCTCGACCCGATTTGACCCTAGTCTCTGCGGAACTGGAGGCAAAAAACGGAGTGGAAAGTGTTGCCAGAGGTTGGTAGTGACCACAGACCAATACTCATCCAAATAAATATCGAAATGGTGAAGGCACGCTTTGCCAGGAGACACTGGCTGTTCGGCAAAGCCGACTGGAGTAGATTCAGGGAAGGGATCGAATGAACGCTCGCGAGCTCACCAGAGAGCTCAGAGAGCCCCAAGTCAATTGAGAAAGCTTACGGGGACTTTGTGGGTGTGATTTTGTCGATGGCAAGGAAATCCATCCCGAGAACGTGTAAGAATCGAAAGTTCCGACCTTTCTGGAACAAAAAGCTGGCAGAACTTGTCCGTGAACGGAAGAAAGCCCGGAAAAAGGCGGCCAGACTTAAAACTGTGGCTGCTCGTGCCACATATAATAGACTGACTGCCGAAGTCCGGGAGGAAACTCTCAAGGCAAAAAAGGCAGAATGGGTTAGTTCGTGCGGGAAACTCAACCTGGCAGATGGTAGAAAGGTATGGCAGTTGATTGACTCTCTTTCTGGCATGGGAAAAACTAAAAAACCAAGCCCCTTGCAAACGACTACAGGCACAGCTTCCACAGATGCTAAGTGTGCCGATGCTCTAAACAAGCATTTTGCAAAGGCGAGCTTGAAACAGAAAGAGACCAAGCAAAGCCGTACCCTGAACCATCTCAGGAAACATGGAGAAAAGGCCCAGAAGTGGGGACCGCATGCTGAGATCTTCACCGCTCCTTTTACTATGACCGAATTGCAGACAGCAATCAGTAAGTGCAAAACCGCCAAGGCACCAGGCCAAGACAAAGTCAATAACGAGATGATTAAAAACCTTGGCACGATAGCAATGTCCTCGCTATTGAATATCATAAACAGGACGTGGGCCACGGGCGCCCTGCCTGGAGCTTGGCTGAGCGCAAACATCGTCCCAATTCCCAAAGAGGGGAAACATCGAGATCTCCTGAACAGCTACCGTCCGATCTCCCTAACATCGTGTTTGGGGAAGGTAGCTGAAAGAATGGTTAATGCCAGACTCTATTGGTATTTGGAGAATACGAATAGTCTGAACATCAACCAGGCGGGCTTCCGGAAAGGGAAGCAGCCGGTCGACCAAGTGCTCCGTCTTCTCCAGTCCATAACAGATGGGCTCCAGAAAAAAATGCATACTTTTTGACCTCCGACAGGCATATGATAAGGTCTGGAGGTCCGGTCTGTTGTTGAAATTACAAGCCCTAGGCGTAACTGCAAATATGTACAGGTGGATCAAAGGTTTTCTTACAAACCGGACGATCGCAACAACTTTCGGCAGTGAAACCTCAAATAAGAGAACGCTGCAGCAAGGCCTGCCCCAATGGTCAGCGCTCAGCTGCACACTGTTCTTGGCTTTCATCAACGACCTACCTGGTTTGTTGCAAACCAGCGCTGCCATGTATGCAGACGATTTGGTAATCTGGAGTACCGGTAAGGATATCCACCGACTGCAACAGCTACTACAGCACGACCTTTTCGCTATCAGTAGGTACATGCAGAGGTGGCATATGGAAGTAAACACCGAGAAGACGGTCTATTCGTTATTCACAAATGGCCGGACCGTTCTAGAACAGGAGATAGTGCTCATACATGGCTACATAGATTGTTATATATTTACATAGTATTAATGATTTGATCCTTTATATGTAACAAACATTTTATGATGATTTGGGCTCAGACTAATTAATTATATTTATTAATTAGTAATACATTTACACAATCTGACTGTAAACTGTCAGTGACAATGTTGAGGAAAACCTTGCCAAAACGTCAGGAAAAAAACTAGATCCGAAAAAAAAAAACCCAGACACGCTAAAAATTAACAAATATGACGCCTAAGAGTAATAGCCTCCCACCAACACAAAAAAGTATTTCTTATTTGAAAATGAGCATGTTTCAAATTATTTTATTTTCATTCAAGAATGTATTCAATTTTTTTTTAAATTGTCAATCTAAAAAATTCCCATATTTTAGGCAAAATCCTTATAAATTCCCTAACGAAGTGATTATTCGCACGGTTTTCCCGTGCATATAATTTATAAAATTATTCGCACGGGTCGGGTCTGGTCGTCGCGCATGCGTACTCCCAGCGGCTGATAACAAAATAATAGCCAATTTCACTCGATTTAGGCTAAATTGTGCAGTTATATGTTAATAGTACTAATATTTATACGTTTATAGTACTAATACTAGTTACAATTTAATGATTGATGTCTAATAAGTGATAATTGGATATAACTTTGAATAATCGCATAAATTTTCAAGTTTTTTTTAGACTAATGGATAGTCAGCTAGAGTTAGTGAGTGTTGTGATTGGCTAGCGGATCAAATCCTGATACAGTCTTTTTTCTTTTCTGTTGTTGTTGTTTTGTTGGTTTTGTGTGTGTGTGTGTGTGTGTGTGTGTGTGTGTGTGTGTGTGTGTGTGTGTGTGTGTGTGTGTGTGTTGGTTTTTGTTTTACAACCACAGTGACGATGCTGGCAAACACTCAAACAGGCTTTTTTTCCTTGGGACAAATTTTTAAAAATATCCCATGAGTATGAGTGAATCACTGTTACTACAAGTGTTACTACTGAACTGAAGTTACTAGACTAATACTCAGTTCAGTCTTACTTACACTTACAGTACAGAACAGAGTATGGACTCTCACTTTTTAATTTTTTTAAAATGATGCTTTACCATCATAAAGTCTTTCACTTTAATTAATAAAATAATTAATTATAAATCATTAATAATTAATTAGCGAACGGCGGTATGCAGGTCCGCTCAGACTCAGATTCTTGCTCAAATACTATTACTATCAATATCAGTGACAGCAAAATTAGTTTACCGTGCAAAAAATGATAATGTTTGATATTTTTTGTTCAAAATCTCATAATCATTGTCATCTTCATAATTTGTAGCCATTGGTCATTGACTCATTGAGTCACAGTCACAGTGACACTGTCTGTCAGTGGGTCAGTAACTAAATATTGTCGTAATTTATATTTGTTTTATTTGCGCAGGCTATTAGGTCTAATAATATTTATTTGACTCAATTAAACAACAATTAAATCAATTAACAGTAGACAGTGTCCTAAAACTTAAATATCAACTATACTAATACTTTACATTATCTTAATTATTACACTTTGTAGTTAGTAAGTGTAGATTAGCATTTCAAAA
>MUZC01000011.1:0-20804 GCA_002072015.1 Radix auricularia | reverse complement strand
CCCCCCCCCGCTTGTGTTCAGCACTTTTTCGCGATGCCTTCAATTCAGAGAATTTTTCAAAAATATCTTTCAAACAAATTTAGTAACAGTAACAGTGATGGTTTATAGTCATTTTTTAAACTCTTGCCTCACCTTTTTCGTTGGTGATGCCGACTGACTGTCAACTCGCGAATCAAAAAGAAAAAAATAATATTAGCATAATTAAATACAGTTTTAGTCGTAACTGTAAGTAAGCACATAACACATTTTTACGACTGTCGTAGCAGCAGACGACCTGACCGGTTGTCGTAACTCTAGCCAAGCATATGTGGATTGGCTAGTGTTACGACTAGTCTAAAATCTAAATATTTTTTATTTTAACAGAATTAGTCAACGTATCTGCTTTTCAGAATAATAACAAAAATTATTAGCATACTCATTATGATGTTTAAAAAAAAATAAAAAAATTATGAAATTTAAAAAAAAAAAAAAACCTGTCGGCGGCGGGATTCGATCCCGCTATCACTAGTGTCATATTATTGCGAGGCAACCGGCTTGTCACTTGATCTAGCGAAGCTGATGAGAAAGAGTAATTTTTTAAAATTATAACTGTTTTTCATTTAATGGCTCAATCTAGATTTTCTTTTAATCCTTTAAAATTCATTAATAAGCTTATCTAGTGATCATGATATTTCATTATGAGAATTATGGTTTAGTATTTAAGTATTAGTAATAGCATATTTGAAAATACAGAAAATTGTTTACGACATGTCGTAACTTGTCGTAACGGCAGACAACCCGGTCGGATGTTGCTGGCGTTACGACATGTCGTAGCACCAGCCACATCCGCGCGGGTTGTCTGCCGTTACTTTGTCGTAGCAGTAGACACTCCGTACTTTTACTATCAGTGACAGCAAATTAGTTTACCGTGCCAATAATGATAATGTTTGATATTTTTTGTTCAAATCTCATAATCATTGTCATCTTCATAATTTGTAGCCATTGGTCATTGACTCATTGAGTCACAGTCACAGTGACACTGTCTGTCAGTGGGTCAGTAACTAAATATTGTCGTAATTTATATTTGAATTTGTTTTATTTGCGCAGGCTATTCGGTCTAATAATATTTATTTGACTCAATTGAACAACAATTAAATCAATTAACAGTAGACAGTGTCCTAAAACTTAAATATCAACTATATTAAAACTTTACATTATCTTAATCATTACACTTTGTAGTTAGTAAGTGTAGATTAGCATTTTAAAAAAGTGCGAATAATTATCGGCACGGTCGAACCGTGCGAATAATTTTCAAAATTATCGGCACGGTTATGACGTCAAAACCGTGCGAATAACGCTTGCCATTCCCTAATTCCAATTTTAAAGAATTTGGCTAAAAAATTCCCACGATTCGGGAAATTTCCCTCGACTTCGCAACACTTTGATATTGTCCTCCCAACTCTTCCTTGGTCTGCCTCTTTTCCTTCTTCCCTGGACTGTGCCTTGCAATATATATCGTTTTTGAGAGACCTTTAAAAAATAAATTGCGCTAAAATAAGAAATTACCTTATAATAATTATGAAATAATTATAATTTATATGATCTGATGGTGGAGACAGACGTTCAGAAGTATTTGGGTAGTATACTGTCACTGTAATTTATTAATTATTTTTTAGTCTACTTAACACTAACAGTCTTACTGTTTCAAAGTTGCAGTTCTCAGTTATTTAAAACTGTACCTCTCGGCTACATTTTACGTAATATTTCTGTAGTTCTGCTTATAGGGCCTTAAATTCTTATTTATGTATGGGATACTGCTAGCGTTACGTCAGTCGAAGCAGCAGATGAATCGACAGGGTGTCGTAACGCTAGACAGACAGGAAATAATAATATCTTAACCAACTCTATATTTTATGCACATAGTTCACATAGATCTACAGATTCTACATAATATAATAATGACATTAATAGATGTAGGCTTTTTTGTGTGTGTAATAATTAATTTATTTAAATAGAGTTAACATTGTTAAAATTATATCAGCCGATTTTGCTATACTATACCTGTGTAAATGATGCTGATGCCAAGTATTAAAATTAGTATGCTATAATAATGCCATAAATGAAAATGCTCTAGACTCTCGATAGCAATAATTTGGACAGAATCAATTCGTTTCGTGTGGAATAATGAAATGTACTGTGTGCAGACTTGTCATTGGAAACCATTCTTCATCCTTCAACCTCATTTTCACTCTATTATTACTACTACTACTACTATTAACTATTTGACTATTGCATTGTCCTCGTTGTTTAAGTTTAATTCATATAAGTTGGCCATGTGCAAAATTTATTTAGCTATTGGTTAAAATTAATAATTGTAAGTCAAAGTTGAATATTTTTAAAAAAGGACAGTTTGTTTTGTCGTGAGTCATATTATATGCCTTAATGTCTATGTAGGTCATGATCAGGAACTTGTTAACATATCAGTATTCAGTATCAGAAACTTCTTTTTGGCAAAAAAATATATCGGTAATGCCGGCAACAATGCATAGTGGTTGACTCCTAAGATTTAATCAACGTATCCGCTTTTCTAAATAAGAAGAACAAAAATCACAAACACCAGCGCATTCATTGCGATTGATTAAACCAAAAAAAAAAAAAGAAGAAAAAACCTTTATAAAACTTGACGGGAGCGGGATTCAATCGCACTAGCAGATTTACCATCAAGTGCATGCATCCTTTCAACATGCCCTGCCCAGTGTAGTCTTCCTTTTTTGATACATTTGACTATGTAGACATTACTACATATGGTATACTTCTTGGTTTGTGCGAATTGTGATAGAAAATGATATCTGGAGAATTCGCACAAACGAAAGGAGGAAAAAAAAGTATAAAAGAACAAAGAAAAATGTAGTAATAATACAATTATGCAATTAATGCTAACTTTTAATACTACACAAAGATAATCTAATACAACCCTCAGACGGAGAATAAAAACTCTTTTTTAATCCTAATGGAAGAACATACACAAATTCTTGTTGCTTTGGTTGCTTGATCAAATCAGGAAAACCAACATTCTGTCAACTTTTTAAATGCAAGACTAGACAAAAACCATTGATAAACGTAGGATGCAATAATCTTCTGTATAGAAGGAGCGTCTGTTGCTGATAAGGTAAGATAAAAAGACAATCCCAATTCTAATAAATGATATGAATTTTTTTCAGGGTCTTTGAGGGCTGCACTTTTGATTTTAAAAAAGTGGATCTTCATGTCTAAAACCAACCATTATCGTGTACCTCCTACATATAGAGAAATGATTCAAGCAGCCATAAAAGCTCACAAGAGGCGTGAAGGCTCGTCACGCCAAGAGATTTTCAAATACATCACTTCCTACTACAAGCTCAAAGAACAAGTCACATCGGTCAGATATTACCTTAAGCTAGCCCTAAAAGCTGGTGTCCAAGATGGAAGTCTCAAACAGACAAGGGGGACAGGGGCTAATGGGGTTTTCCGTCTTGCTAAAACATCTAAACAAAACTGGGGCAAGATAGCTCCAGCAAAAAAGAAAACTACTGGTGAAAAATCACCTTCTGTGTCCAAAGTATCGGATGGTCTTCAAAATATGCGACTACAGCAGCTGAATTCAGAGACCCTTGACGTTCCTAAAACATTGAACTCTAATAAATCAGGAGATCTTCAAAGTGTTCATGCACAGAATAATGCTCTCCAAGAGATACAACTTCAAAATGGAAATTTATCAGAAAATTCTGTAACACATAAGGATTCTATTACAAGTGTGAACTCACCTAACAGCTTTTCAACTCCAGATCCTGGCATTGGGAATTTACCAGAAAATTGTTTAATGAATAATGTGAATTCACTGGAGACTCTTACTTCACCAGCTGCCTTGCAAGACATTGGGCTACCAAAGAATACAAATGCAGAAGTTTCTATTGATAATGTCGAATTAAAGCCTTCAAAAAAAAATTATTTCAAATTCAAAGGAAAAAAAAAGGATATTTCTAAACCTTCAATCTCTATTGAACATACAATAATCCCAGAATACGCACCTTCTCGAAAGAATTGTAAATTTTGCTATTCCACATTGGGCATTGAGAGAAAATGTTACACCAGATGTTACACATGTGAAACCCACTTGTGCTTTAATATAAAACGTAACTGTCTTCTTGAATCACATAAAGTAAGCATAAAATAAATTAGTGTCTCATATTGCAGTTGTTCTTTTAAAAATTCCTTTCTTTCAATTTCAATATTATCAACAACAAAATTTTTTTTTTTTTAAGTTGTCTAATTCTTGAATTTTTAATAACTTGTCAACCCTGGGAACTGGTGTCTTTTATAAATCAAATTAACACTAATAACACACCAAAGAAAGAAGTTTTATTATTATGGTTTTCTTTTTCTTTGTTTGTTTATTTGTTTGTTGTTTTTTTTTTGGGGGGGGGGGGTTGGGNTTGGGTGGAGGGTCTTTATCCTGAGTGTGATCCACTGTGTAATGTAATAAAATACTAGGGATGTTAGCAGTGGCGGCGTTAGGTAAGCGCGTGGCCTAGTGCCAGCAATGACCCCGCCGGGCCAGAGTACTAGTAAAGATCGCTAAGCACCAGTATGCTTAAGCTTTCAAAGACGTCTAGAGCTATGCTACGGAATTTGACCTTCAAAAAGGATTACGAGAGTGCCTCTTTCGTTTCTTTACAATCGTTTCCAGCATACGTTCTACCATCCACTCTTTGGTTCTACATGTATAGGCTATTAACCAGGACGAGACATGTTCAGGACCGAAGCGTGGGGCCTGTGGCAGTTGCCACCCCCAAACACCGCTCCTGCATGTTAGCGGTTAACCGGTCCTCAAATTAGGACCGGTCATCTTTATGCAGGACCGCGTAACAAAAATAAGAAACAACAAATTAGCGGAAACGTAGTAAAAAAAAACAACACAAGCCGTAACGCGCCTCTCCCTCTCGCTTTGTCACAGTGAGTAAAAGCGATACCACGATCCAGCTGACAAGTAGGTTGCGCGACTTTAGTCTCCTAGCTGTTAGCGTGCGTACATTACATGACACGTTATAGCCTTGCTTCACTGAAGTTCAAAACTAATAGTACTAGCTACTGCTAATATTATATTATTAATATTATATAAAATGTTGTCCTAGTAATACAGTGCAGCTGAGTGCACTCATTCAGTCCTGTCACTCAATACCTGATAGGCACTTAGAATATCAGTTTATAATTGCCATGAATAAAACAAACGCGACACAGTTTATCAGCGCAGCATATTTTTTGGCGGACAAAAATTCGGCAGCGTATTCATTCAGTGCTCGTCGTCGGCAGGGGGGTCTAGGTGGGGTGGGGTAGTTTTTCTCATCCTGGGATTTTCCTTTTAAAAATCTGAGCGAAATGAATTCTTTTTGAAATCATATTCATTATAAAAGAATTGCATTATCTTAAAGAGACACAGTCATAGCTAATTAAAATGTATAAAAATTAGTACTCCACAGTTTTAACATTTTAGTAAATGTCCCGCCACCTGTCTTAAAAAGAGACCCCACAGAATCTACCGTATAGTGGTAATTTCTTGAACGTAAATAAGTTAGCCACATCATCTTACACAAATTCTGAATGTACGAAGCCATACAAGTTACCAGGCCCAGACTTAAGAGACCAAGGGCCACTAGGCACTTTTGACTTTTGGGCCACTCAACAATCTCGAAGCTATTTTGGAAATTTAGCAAATTAAATGCAATGGTACAGAGCATAAAACCTTTAATTGACTTCAATAAACATCAGAATAATATATTATATATTACGAAGAATGAATACTCGAATTAATATAAAAAATTCGCTTGACAAGTACATCCGTCTTCAGAGACATATCTCACAATGAAAGAAAGTTGATCTTCATGAGAAATGTGCGGAGTAGAGTCCAGAGAGAAAGAGAAATATTTGGCATGTTTTATCTCGGTCATAATTGTAATGATTACTTTTTCTGCCATTATATTGATACTTCCATCATATATTTTTGACGTACGATATTATGCTGTTGTGCTACTTCCTTTGTTACAGTGGCATTTTATGTGTAAGTCCAGAAAAGGATAAAACTCTGCCAAAAACTCTTGATCATTACATAGTTCCCACTGTTTGTTTTTTTATCCGATGCTCTCAGCGGCAATCCGCGTGCAGAAAGTGACGTCACAACAGCCACAATTAATACACAATGAGACTCGAAAGCTCATGCCAGGATTTTATTTCTTCTTCTTTAAAGTTATTTCTTCTAAGTTTATCAGAGCATGTGGTTCAGTCTAGAACAAGAATTTTAGCCAAGGATCTTCTTGAACTGGTCTCATATACCATCTTGACAAATACTTTGATGTCAAATTTTTTCTTTTACTTTTTGTCACTTTTGTTAAGTCCACAACTCATGGTAAATAAATATGCTTTTACTTTTAAGTATACATACATAAGAATTAGCACAATATGCAATGATTGAATGAAACTTTAAAAAAAAAAAACAATTAAAAAAACCCACAACTTTCATGAACAATTAAAAATCTAATCCAAAATGTCAATGAGACATAAGCAATAACTAAAAAAAACAACAAAATCTGCTAAGCTGTAATACAAACAATGTTTATTTTTCTCAAAGTTAAAAAACTGATTTTTGAATCAATATTCAATCAAATTCTATTTGTTTCTCATTTTTGAAATCATTTAAATTAAAAAATAAATAATGCCACTTAAATTGGACGAGTATTTGCTAAAATCATAAACTAGTAACTGATGTAACAGCCATGAATTTGACTTGCATGATAATAATTGAAAAATTGTAAATGCTCTTTTTCTTATTAAATAATCAAAAGCAGTTTCAAGATTAGGGCTTATGAGGAAAATCATTTAATGTTTAAAATAAAATAATATAAACTAGAATTATACTAAACATTAAACGACTCAATAAAAAGATGGCAGGTAAGAGTAAGACCATATAATTTAAATGTCATGTTTTTTTTCTTCTAAGAATTGTACATATAAAGCTTTTCATGAGACGAGACATCTTTAAGTGAATCATTGTAAGATCCTAAACAAAAATTTAACACTGAATCTTCAAGAAAGATTTAAAAATTAAACGACTTTTTAACGAAACAAATTTAACATCAATCATCAAACTAAGGTGGAAGATAGGAAACATTGATTTCATATCTTTATTCGGTACATTGATAACCATGAAAATTTCACATACAAATTTTTCAACAAATCTGTAGGGTGAAAGGTGGTACTGTATGTGTCGAAAGTTAACTAAAGTAGCCTTCAATATTTTAAATCATTTATATTATCCCATCATAATTGGTAATAGTAAAAAAAAAATATAAATGGATACAAAAATGCATTTTTTTCTGAGGTTCCTTCACAAGACATTAATATCACTTGAAATTAGCCCTAAAATGCTGTATAATATTAACTTAAACTTAAAAGGAAAAAAAACCTCTTTTGATGATATTGATGGTGAAAATATTCAATGGAGGGAATTCGGTTGATAAAAGAGTATTAAAAACTCTTCAAAACAAGCTCTGTAATTAGAGACTAGTAAGATTCCACTATGGTAACGGACATATTGCCTCCATGATAGACAATATCATCCTTCACTCAATAAATGCTGCCCTCTGTGTGTTCCAACTTTAACAATGACTCTTACACCTGGTCACTCACTCATTCACTCTTAATTTCCTTGTTGACAAGACCACGAATTGTCAAATCATAAACAACTTCTTCACATTTCTTGACATCATACTTCAAGCCATCAAACCTTTTCCTCAAAGCATCATTTTTTAAATTAAGCAACCTGAAATGAAATGTTAATTATAAATGGAAACTGAAACTGTCATGGTGGATAGGCTTGTAACTTAAAATTCTCAGATAAAAAAGATAGGAAGTTCAATGTATATGGATTATAAATGTTTCTTATCAATTCTGTAATTAATTATCTTGCAATCCCTTATTGGGTATTTCCTGCAGCTGTATCTAAAATCAATAAATAAGAAACCAAACATGCTAATTTCATTTCCCCACAAGCATGGCCCATAAACTTAAGCTTTTTAAAAACACTGCACATACACATATTCCTATAAGAAAAGGTTCTTAAGCAAAGAAATGAATCCCCATAATTTGTGCCTGAATACATTATTTATATTATTTTCAGTGCAGTTGGTCTGAAGTCCCACAAGCTTGAAGACTAGAATATTCAAGTCTTTCTTGAATGTATATTTCAATTTCACAGGAATGTGTATAAGTTATAAGCTGTACTGTGATTTTGATGACCTTAATGTGAGCCTAATATTGGGACCACGAAATTTACTTTACCTAAATCCAGAATCTAGTTCTCCAATGAATTGAGAGATTCTAAGAGGACGAGAGTAATCACCAGCTGTGACTGCATTCATGGCCAAACGTGACTAAATGGGAAAACAAAGTCGGTCTAATGAAACAAGATATATATGAAATGATTTATAATAATATTGATTAAAACAAAAACAGATTTTTAAAGCACACCGTTATTCTTTAAGCACTGTATTTTGTAGTGAATTTATTGCTGTTAACTCAAAAATCATGTTGAACAAAACCTTAAAAGAACTATTAAAACGGATTTATTTTAAATTATACTTAGAATTTGAGCTTTCAACTACTGAATTAAATTCAAACAAGGAATCATTTAATCATGAAAATAAATTTAACTTCAGAAATCATTTGACAAAAAAAAATTATCTCTTTGCTTTGACCTGAACTTTTCACCTTCAGATTAGGAGGCAAGGACTTCACTGCACGATATTTTTATTACAAAGACGTACATTCAGTTAAGCCTAATAAGTTGGTTGGTGAGTTAATGCTCACAAATATTGTCCACACTACGTGGGCAGGTGAGAACCTTTTCAACATTATTGTTTGCACACAGCAGACTGTGTAATAGGTAAGAGGTTCATGCTCAAAATTAGGCAACACTTCTCTCCAAAATAAAATATATTTAATTTTCATATTTTGTGAACTGCGTTTGTAATCTTAAATGGAGATCTGTGGCAAGTTTCACACCTCTTTTATTAAGTCCATATTATTCCGCTCCGACACAAATATGGGTAGGTGAGTTGAATAAAGGTGGGTACATTAGCACGATGGTAAATGGTAACTTATATTCCTTTTTTGTTTCATTTTGAATGAAAGTAAAATGGTATTTAATTTTTTAAAAACTTGCCAGTTCATTGGTAAGGTTCAATATTCCCATGAGATAATCATCAAGGTCCAAATGGAATCCATCTTCTCTCTTTACTTTAACTGAAAATATTTTTAAAAATTGTTTTTAAAATGTCAAACACTTTATGATAACTCATTAGAAAAACGTTGCAGTACATACTCTATTCTCTATCCATCTTCTCTCTTTACTTTAACTGAAAATATTTTTAAAAATTGTTTTTAAAATGTCAAACACTTTATAATAACTTATTAACTTTTTAGAAAAACATTGCAGTAAATACTCTATTAAACTATAACCAAGTAAAAGTAATATCTATAATTGTTGTGTTGATATGTTAAGTATGTGTGTATGTGATTTTACTGATGAGCATGGGAAGTGGGAGTACACCAGAACATCGAGCACAGTTGGTTAGGGTTATTTTTTAAATTGGAGTGAGAGGTAAACATTATTTATTTAAAAAGAAAAGCAGAGAGGTTAGTGTGGAGAAAGGGTTTAATACCATTACTTAAAAAAAGTTTTTTGCCAGATTTTTTAAATGAGGAGTGTTTGAGAAGGCAAATGTTCAAAGTGTTTCCTTAGACAATGTTTAGAACAGGGATGAAAGGTCATAACAGTAACTTTGAACTACACCTAATCTGTTACAAAAAGTGAACAAATAAAATAAATAATCCGTAATTTAATCTCCAACATTATCAAAGAAAATTCCTAAATACCTCCTAAAAAATTTGCTACTTCATCCCTGGAAATGAGGCGCTCTTCTTTCAAGTAGACAACAAGGGCTGATAAGTATACAAAACGCTGAGTGACAAATTTCCAATGATCATTAAATCTAAGAAAAAGAATTATTATTAAAATAAATAACATTTTCTTTCTAAAACTATAATCAAATTTTGTTAAATGAAATGAGACATGTCACAAAATTTTAAAAAAGCATAGAAAATAAAGCAATAATAAATAAAGTATTATCAAAATAGAAATCCAATTCTTGATTAACTTGTGGCAAGATGCATGAAGTTTTTCTGATTTGTTGTGTTAAAAAAAGTTTGAAAACTTACCTGTAATACTGATTTTCTGGAATTTTTCCAGCAAGTATGGCATATTGCTCTTGAGCTTTCCCAAACATTGACATTGCACTCTCGCACAAAATGATGACTGAAACAAAGACAATTAAAGAAATCAGAACAAGACCCACCACATGCATAGAAAAGAAAAATATGGTATTTAATTGGAAGAATTAACAAAGTAGAAAGTGCTTGAACATTTACCAGCCTTCATAAAATTAATCTCTAAGTTCAGTGGTACCTTGATATATTTCTGATCTGGTAGAAATGTTAATCGATACATGCCTTGTTTCGACATGAAATATTTCGCTTGGTATATAACCTTTGTTTGGAATACAGCCCGTGTGCTTGAACTTACTAGGGATCGTCCATAAATGATGTCACGCAAATTTGGCCAACACCCCCCTCGTCACACTTCATCACAAATGTGTGCCCCTCCCCCGAGGCGTGACATCATTTATGGATAGCCCCAATGAGTCTTCTTCTTCTTCGTTCTCAATATTGAACATTGAGTTTTGCGTGCCACAAGTTTTGCGTCAATTGGCCCCTGGTCTCCGACTTCACCCTGCTGTATTTTCTGGATTTGCTTCCATAGCCTTTGGTCAGCCAAGACCATCTGCAAGGCAGCAGTTTTTTTTTTTTGAAAGTGATGCAGCGTTCAAATGCCACGGCTAAGGGTTCCACGCATTACCCCGCCGCTTTTTACCCATTTGGAGCTGGGTGGAACTCGGGGACGCCCTAGGCCCCATGAATAAGCCCTTGGCTTCCCATGGATTCGAACCCGTGACCATCAGAACGCCAGTCGAGCGCGCTAGCCACTCAACCACCGTGGCCCCCCCCCCCAAACTGTTAAAATGACACATCGTGCATGGGTAACATGTAAAAATGACAGCAAACTGCACAATACTCAAGTGTATGAGTACGACGACCGCTACTATTCAGTTAACGATTCGTGCAATAACTCTAAAGAGTAAATTCACTTATAAGAGGAGCACAGCAATGAAAAAAATGGTTAGGATAACCATGGAGTTGAAAAAAGAGGCTGTTATATAAGATGAAATTGGCGTGCGTGTCCGGGACTTAATTCAAGGATACCAAGAATGATGATTTCTATGATTGTGATAAACAAAGACACTATTAAATGGGCTAGTATGGTGAAATTGATCACAAAACAAAGCTCAGGGACATTAGAGCATGTTGAAACATTGCTTTTGATCTTGAAAGCAGGACATAGGGCTGTCAATATTGTTGAAAAGAAAATGCCAGGGTAACCACCCAAATTTCAAAAGGGTACCCGGGTTACCCATTCGGAGTGTCACATAATTTTCCCCGCCATATATTTCAAACAAAATTTTTATTTGATAAATTACTTCCATTGACAGGAAAAGATAAAACAAATTTGTTCAAGTTATTTTTTATACATGTATTTTAGAATTAGACAGAGTTAAAATTATTTTATACAACCATGTCAATTAATGTATAGACATGTCAATAACAATATAATTTTTTCCCCTTTATTTCTTATAGTAAAAATACATTTAGTACACGCCCAAGGGTCTGGAACATATACCAAGGTTCCACTGTATAGGGTGTTGTTAAAAAAAAACATTTAAAAAAAATCCCAGAAACATTTTAATTTTTAAGAATCATCGGTATGATAATTTTTGGCTGAGCGCAATCAATTTAGTATGAATTAAAACATAGAAAAAAAAAAGAATTTCTTTTCTCAGACAAATGTAGATTTGCAGTTAAAACCAATTAGTGGGGGAAAAAGAGAATATAATATTTTATTTCCATTATTAAATTCAGATACGGAATCAATATTTAAAATATGTTAAGACATTAGCATAATCTTTTAAAAATAGCTATTATTTTAGGTTTTAAAAACTTTAATGACCCAAAGTAAAACTCACAATTAGCACACTGAGAAGGTTGATGTATGGCTTGTAAAGCTGTCTGAATTTCTCTGGCAGTTTGTTCTAAATCTCTGACAACAGATCGAATATCCTTTAAAAAAGTATAAAATAAAAAAACAAACATCCATGAGTATGAGAATTTAAAAAAAGATTTTTTATCTTATCAATAAAAAAATATATCTTAAAAATTCCAGCAATTCATAGTCAAACACTTCCATTTAAATCAGTGTTCCCTCACCAGGGGATATTTGATTGCTAAGGGAGGCAATGGTGAATTTTCAGCAAGATTATTAAGAAAACCTATGTGTTACAGTTACAGACTATATTTAACATCCCTGGTCCTAATTATTGGTTGAAACTGTGCAGTATTAACAATTATTATGTCCTTATGATTTGTAGAAATAATTTTTGAATTTTTGATAAAAGATCCATTAGTCACATATTGTCGCTCGTCAACCTAGTCTTGACAACTTACGAGGCTTTTCTAGGCACCATCCAACAGTAGTCCCAAATAAAAGCAGAGTAGTATGCAAGGGCTAAAGCAGAGGACCTTTGGGTTATTGAGAAATGGTTTGAGCTGCACGAGAATACTTAACAGGATGCCAAAATTGTCTGGTTAAACTAGTCAGAAATTTATCGTCAATGACCCCAAGAAAGGGTGAACCAAAGCATTTGGTACTATGTTAAATGCATAGAAATCCATGAAGAGGCTTATATAACATGGAGTGGAATAATGACACAATAATAATTAATGAGAGTTGTCAGCAGCCACTGAGGGTGAAAATAAATACCATCTATACAATGGGCCTTATTGCCAAAATGAAGTTTCCGATACTTATTATGTATTATACTGATACTGATATGTTTACAAGTTCTAGATCATGACCTACATAGATGATAAACATTAAGACATTTTTTAAAAATGTACCCAAATAAATTAGGAACTCCTTTTAAACCTTCGGCTTTGACTTACAATAATAATTGTTTATTTTAACCAATAGTTAAATAAATTTTGCACACTGCCAACCTTTATGAATGAAGCAACGAACGCACAAAGTAATAGTAAGTAATAGTAAGAGTGAAAATGAGGTTGAAAGATGAATGGAATGAATGGTTTCCAGTGACAAGTCTGCACACGGTACATTTTATTATTCTACACGAAACAAATTATTTTACAGTTTGCAATTGTGCGTGAATCGTTTCTTGAGGATTTTCATTTACGGCTTTACTTTACGGTATGCTAAATTTTAATACTTGGCATCGGCATCACTTACAAAAGTATAGAATAGTATATAAAAAGCGGCCGACATATTTGTACTCGGTAGACCAATATTAAATCTATTTAAATAATTTATTTAAATAAATTTAGATTTTATAATTAATACACACACAAATAAGCCTGGATCTATTGATTAATGTCATATTATAATATATAATATATATGTGTTTACAATGATTATGATACAATATAAAGAAGTTTATTAAGATATTATTTAATTATAGTATAGTATAGTATTATTGCGACTTAATTCTTTCCAAGTGTCTACTGCAAAGAGTGACTAAGCCCACCGACTTGTCATAGCAGAAGTTGCGTAACGGCGTATGTATGTCGTAGCCGTAGCGCCAGCAACACCCCGCGGAGTCGTTTGCTGTTATGACATGTCATAGCACTAGTTTCCTGACTAGTGCTACGACATGTTGTAACGCTAGCAACATCCCGCCAGATCGTCTGCTTCTACGACAAACTTGACTTGTCGTAATGCTAGCAACATCCATATAAATTATATAAATAATATTATTTAATTATTTATAAACTAAAATGAAATTAATGAGGCAGACTAATTTCTTTACAAATAAATTAGTTCACCTCTCTAAGTTCATGATCAGCATTTAGATAATCCTGAAAATGATTGAAAATGTCTGATGTGCTTGTCATTGTTAAACTGCGGTGTTTTTATTTGTTTGAATATGTTTTTTTTAGTTTTTATCCAAATCAAACTGCTGGATATTTCAATACTTCAGGTTAGCCCTTTGACCGAAAACTAAGATATAGCCGAGGTAATTTAAGAATAGATGTGAATAAATTAATGGCAATAAATGGTGTCAACAAGAAATCAGAGACACTTATAATATTATAAGATCGTAGCTAGTTCTTAAGACTTAATTGAACCTTTGTCCATCATTTAAGTCAGGCAGTGGCTATTGAGACGCTAACCTCTCTATAGCCTGTGGGCTATAGAGACGCAAACAAAATAAGTATTTGGCGCTATTATTATATAAGCAACCCATTGGGTATCATTGTCTTTCACTCACTTTGATTTTAGTCATCCATTATATTGAAAAGACAATAAGATAATATTTTTCTACTGTTAGTGTTAATATAGTATAGTATCCCAATTATTATAACTTGGATTTTTTTCATAAAAAATGAACATCGGCGATCAGTTTTCAAGTTTTGTGGAATTTGAAGAACGCTTGAAAGAAATACAAGCAGAAACAAATGTTCAGTTTGTTAAGTAAGTATATGATTATATGATTATGATTGATGACAGTATAATAATTATAAATTATAATAATAATAGTTATTATAAGTTCCCTAAAACTTTATTTTTGCCTATTTCCTATATTTTGTTATTATCAACTGGACGGATTTAAATTCCTATTTAATTTCATTTTAGGCGTGATAGCAAGCTGATTTCAAGTATGCGAAAAATATTAACAAAGAAAAATATGAAGGAGAGTTTAAAATATTATAAATTAAACTTATCCTGTGTACATGGTGGACATGAGTATGTGTCNGGCTATAGAGACGCAAACAAAATAAGTATTTGGCGCTATTATTATAATGATTGCACCGCTATATAAGCAACCCATTGGGTATCATTGTCTTTCACTCACTTTGATTTTAGTCATCCATTATATTGAAAAGACAATAAGATAATATTTTTCTACTGTTAGTGTTAATATAGTATAGTATCCCAATTATTATAACTTGGATTTTTTTCATAAAAAATGAACATCGGCGATCAGTTTTCAAGTTTTGTGGAATTTGAAGAACGCTTGAAAGAAATACAAGCAGAAACAAATGTTCAGTTTGTTAAGTAAGTATATGATTATGATTGATGACAGTATAATAATTATAAATTATAATAATAATAGTTATTATAAGTTCCCTAAAACTTTATTTTTGCCTATTTCCTATATTTTGTTATTATCAACTGGACGGATTTAAATTCCTAATTCCTATTTAATTTCATTTTAGGCGTGATAGTGATAGCAAGCTGATTTCAAGTATGCGAAAAATATTAACAAAGAAAAATATGAAGGAGAGTTTAAAATATTATAAATTAAACTTATCCTGTGTACTTGGTGGACATGAGTATGTGTCAAAAAGTAAAGGAATTCGACCTAAACAGTGGTAAGCATGTTAAACTTATTAAATGTTGATAAATAAAATATGTGTAAAAAATGAAAATAAATGTTTATACTTGTACTATAAAATATCACAAGTCAAAAACGTATGTATTCGTTTTCTATTTTTAACAGCTCTTACAAGTTAGATTGTCCTGCCCTCATAAAACTTGGTTTGACAGAAGATGGTGAGCACATGATTGTCAAAAGTGTCAATAATGAACACAATCATGAAATTTCGAAGGTACATGTAATGGTTTAACTATTTTTTTTAATATATAAATATAATCATCAACTGTCAATATGTGAATAATTATTATTGTTAAATGAATAATATTAATATTATAATTTTGGTTTCAGAAAACATATCAGCATCTTCCTATGCAGCGATGATTAAATAATGAAAAAAAGAAGGAAATAGGCCGCATGATTGAGGCAGGCTGCAACAAGAAGAGGCTTCAGAGCTCCTTAGACAAGGAAGGTCAAACAGTTATCCTGAAAGACCTACACAATCTTTCTCGGCGAGTCTCAATCAAAGAAACTGATCAAGTTGAAACTGTTATCAATATGCTAAAGATGCAGGAAGGAGATGTTTTTGTCTATTCAGAGGAGTCAAGTGTACGGGAATGTAAGGAGGTTGTCGCTATTGCCTACCAAGATAAAAATATGAAGGATATGTTTAGCAGTTTTCCAGAGGTTCTTTTTATAGATGCAACTTACAGACTGAATAANCTTGACATGCCTTTGTTTTTATTGGTTAGTGAGGATGCAAATGGTGAAAGTGAGATAGTTGGCATCTGGTTGACGAAAAATGAGCAGAAACAGACACTTCAAAGATTAGTACAAGCTTTCAAAGAGAGAAATCCTAAGTGGACCGAGACTCGGGTCATCATAACAGATAAAGACGCATCAGAAAGGGGAGTTTTCTCCCAAGAAATGAATGTTGATCTACAACTTTGCTTGTACCACGTATTGAAAGTTTTTAAAAGAGAAATGAATGGTGAAATGGAGAAAGAAGTAGTACTAAAATGTCTACATGACATGATACATGCTGCAAATGAAAAAATATATATGCAGTCATATACTTCATTTAAGCAGTTTGCGAGTGTTAGAGCAATTGACTATTTTAATAAAAATTGGCACCCAATTCGTAACCAATGGGTTGTTGGTTTGAAGTCATCAGTTTTCAATAACAACACAAATAATCGAGTGGAGAGCATAAACCAAAAGTTAAAATCTGTCATAAACAAAAATTCTACAATAGTTGAGTTTTTCCAACATCTGTTGGACGCAATTTCATGTTTCAATATAGAAAGGGATCACCGGGCACTCAATGTAGTATACAAAAGGACCAATTCAATGTTTTCTGTGGATTCCCCAGAATATGAATTTGCAAAACACTTAACTCCCTTCGCCTTGAACTTGGTCTATAAGGAAATCAAAAAGGCTAAGCCTGGTATGGCAAGTAGCATGGGTTGTAATTGTTTATTTCACCGGCAGTTTGATCTACCTTGTCGCCATATTTTTGAATATAGAAAGTCGCATTCTCTACCTCTATTTTCTACAAACATTGTTGCCCGAAGATGGACTCTTTCATACTACAAGTCTAACCATCGAGCTTTGAGGCCCTGTGAGGAGAGAGCTGAGTCCAACTTTACATTTATTAACGACCAACCTGCCTCTCTTAAGGTGCTATCACAATCAGAAAAGTATAATTTGGCACAACATGTGAGTAAAAAAAAATTAATGTCATTTCACATCAATTGTAGACAATAATCTTTTTATAATTGTTGAAAATATTTTATTTATTCATTTTTTAAAAATCAATTTTATTTTATGCCATCTAATTTTTAAATTTATTTGATTCATTTCTGTAGGTAACTAGGGAATTGGCATCTATCTTGGCACAATCATCAAATAGGGAATTTCACCAGAAATTGAGCATGGTGGAGAAGCTCACTAACATCTACCGATCAGGTGGCAATGCTTTTGTAGAAAGGTTCGATGTCGTTGATATTTCAGAAATAACACAAGTTTTAGTTGAGGAAGGAGGAAACCAAAACTTGAACGAGATGTAGAAGGAACACCAATACTTGAAGGGATGGAGAAGGAACACCAATACTTGAAGGAGATGGAGAAGGAAGACCAATACTTGAAGGAGATGGAGAAGGTACACCAATACTTGAAGGAGATGGAGAAGGTACACCAATACTTGAAGGAGATGGAGAAGATAGACCAATACTTGAAGGAGATGGAGAAGGTACACCAATACTTGAAGGAGATGGAGAAGGTACACCAATACTTGAAGGAGAAGTAGAAGGTACACCGATACTTGAAGGAGATGTAAAAGGAACACCGATACTTAAAGGTGAAGTAGAAGGTACACCAATAGTTCACAGAGATGGAGAAGGACCTTCAACTAATCCATTTTCCGACTTTAGAATGCCCTTACGTGTCATTCGAAAAGGCAGACAAAAGGGTCAAGATAAAACAGTGTTTGGACAAAAGTCAAAGAAATGTAAACTAATGAAGTTTTCTACTTTGGCTGATTCGGAAAAAGTAAAAGGTAAATATTCATTATTGTTATTATTATCCAATATGGATTTTTTTTTTCTTTTTTGCACAACACAAGATAACACTTTTTAGGTTTCTTTCATTTTCAAACCTATTCAAATTAAACTTATAGAGATTAAAATTAAACGACCTTCACCTTGTCTTACATGGATTTGATTTATGTGTTTGACTCTTTTGTTATTTCAGTTGTTCTCTGTTGGGTTACTGATCAGAAAACTGCACAACAAGTGATTGATGGATACAAATTATCGTGTGAAGACATTTTAGTTGTTCATCCAGCTGTAGCAGATGAGGAAGAACTGTCTAGGATTTCGTCTAAATGTTTACCATCTGCATGGAGACGACTAAAATTTTTATCACAGCAATTTAGATCTGGTAGAACGATGTGCATGGTGTGTCGTAAGACTGATTTGGATGTGGTGCGTTGTGTTGGTTGCGACTTATGTTTAGGCTGGTCGCATTTTAGCTGTCAAAATTTAGTAGATGATATATCTAATGACCCTAATGAGCCATATTTTTGTATTAGTTGTCGCTCAAAAAAATCATATTATTTTTTAATATCATATCCATGAACTTTGAGTACTTATTTTTATTCTGTATGCTTTTTAAAAGTTTTTTAAATTACAGAAAAAAATATTTAATGTGAAAAACTAGGACNCTTGACATGCCTTTGTTTTTATTGGTTAGTGAGGATGCAAATGGTGAAAGTGAGATAGTTGGCATCTGGTTGACGAAAAATGAGCAGAAACAGACACTTCAAAGATTAGTACAAGCTTTCAAAGAGAGAAATCCTAAGTGGACCGAGACTCGGGTCATCATAACAGATAAAGACGCATCAGAAAGGGGAGTTTTCTCCCAAGAAATGAATGTTGATCTACAACTTTGCTTGTACCACGTATTGAAAGTTTTTAAAAGAGAAATGAATGGTGAAATGGAGAAAGAAGTAGTACTAAAATGTCTACATGACATGATACATGCTGCAAATGAAAAAATATATATGCAGTCATATACTTCATTTAAGCAGTTTGCGAGTGTTAGAGCAATTGACTATTTTAATAAAAATTGGCACCCAATTCGTAACCAATGGGTTGTTGGTTTGAAGTCATCAGTTTTCAATAACAACACAAATAATCGAGTGGAGAGCATAAACCAAAAGTTAAAATCTGTCATAAACAAAAATTCTACAATAGTTGAGTTTTTCCAACATCTGTTGGACGCAATTTCATGTTTCAATATAGAAAGGGATCACCGGGCACTCAATGTAGTATACAAAAGGACCAATTCAATGTTTTCTGTGGATTCCCCAGAATATGAATTTGCAAAACACTTGACTCCCTTCGCCTTGAACTTGGTCTGTAAGGAAATCAAAAAGGCTAAGCCTGGTATGGCAAGTAGCATGGGTTGTAATTGTTTATTTCACCGGCAGTTTGATCTACCTTGTCGCCATATTTTTGAATATAGAAAGTCGAATTCTCTACCTCTATTTTCTACAAACATTGTTGCCCGAAGATGGACTCTTTCATACTACAAGTCTAACCATTGAGCTTTGAGGCCCTGTGAGGAGAGAGCTGAGTCCAACTTAACATTTATTAACGACCAACCTGCCTCTCTTAAGGTGCTATCACAATCAGAAAAGTATAATTTGGCACAACATGTGAGTAAAAAAAAATTAATGTCATTTCACATCAGTTGTAGACAATAATCTTTTTATAATTGTTGAAAATATTTTATTTATTCATTTTTAAAAAATCAATTTTATTTTATGCCATCTAATTTTTTTAATTTATTTGATTCATTTCTGTAGGTAACTAGGGAATTGGCATCTATCTTGGCACAATCATCAAATAGGGAATTTCACCAAAAATTGAGCATGGTGGAGAAGCTCACTAACATCTACCGATCAGGTGGCAATGCTTTTGTAGAAAGGTTCGATGTTGTTGATATTTCAGAAATAACACAAGTTTTAGTTGAGGAAGAAGTAACACCAAAACTTGAACGAGATGTAGAAGGAACACCAATACTTGAAGGAGATGGAGAAGGTACACCAATACTTGAAGGAGATGGAGAAGGAAGACCAATACTTGAAGGAGATGGAGAAGGTACACCAATACTTGAAGGAGATGGAGAAGGTACACCAATACTTGAAGGAGATGGATAAGGTAGACCAATACTTGAAGGAGATGGAGAAGGTACACCAATACTTGAAGGAAAAGTAGAAGGTACACCGATACTTGAAGGAGATGGAGAAGGTACACCAATACTTGAAGGAGATGTAAAAGGAACACCGATACTTGAAGGTGAAGTAGAAGGTACACCAATAGTTCACAGAGATGGAGAAGGACCTTCAACTAATCCATTTTCTGACTTTAGAATGCCCCTACGTGTCATTCGAAAAGGCAGACAAAAGGGTCAAGATAAAACAGTGTTTGGACAAAAGTCAAAGAAATGTAAACTAATGAAGTTTTCTACTTTGGCTGATTCGGAAAAAGTAAAAGGTAAATATTCATTATTGTTATTATTATCCTATATGGATTTTTTTTTTCTTTTTTGCACAACACAAGATAAAACTTTTTAGGTTTCTTTCATTTTCAAACCTATTCAAATTAAACT
>MUZC01000180.1:337501-355406 GCA_002072015.1 Radix auricularia | reverse complement strand
GTAAGCTTCATCTTTCATCTACCAATTATTCCACAACATCCATTCCTTTACAGTTTATGCATGACCTCTATGTAGGTGAAAATGAATAAACTTAATTTTATTGAGCTGTTTAATACTTGTGTGATTGGGATGTGTAGGGTTGGGGAGATTTTTTAATATTGTCTATTTGTTTAAAAAAAACACACGTTGAATCGCAAGATTTGGGGTTAAAATTATACACTGCTGGTTTTCTTAATCTTTGCAAAAAGGATATTATCACTGGCTAAGAAATAGTGCCACTCAGGGCTCGGCAGTATTATAACTCATGACCCAAGAAATGAAAAGCACCCTTCACATAGTTCACAGAGTTGCCCCTCCTTATAAAAATTACAATTGGCTATTTAACCCCACTCTTACAACAGTGTATAAATGGTTATACACGTACCATTTTATTATTCAATATCCCTGAGCGTTTACTTTCAATACGAATTTCCTTCATGTCAGTTTATAATGGAATCGACCAAAAACACTTACTTGTATTAAGTAAGCACATAAGAGAAATACCTCTTCCTCCTAACAAATATTTGCAATTGTTTTTATGATAAATCACTTGTTAAATGCTTCAAAAGCGGTTCCGTGATAATTTTTCTATTAAGAAATTTCATTTTCTGTAATTTTGACTTGTTATAAGCTCGTATAAAATTTGACTTCATCCGATTATATACGTAGATGTATAAAAGCTTATTTAAAATGTACAATTGATATTTCGTCTGCAATTAAATAATTTCTTCACACTTATTTCTATAGTTATTTAACAATGACTAAAAGAAATTAGTTCGACCGATCTTCGTGTGATTTTATTATTGTAAAATACAATTTAAAATTTTAGAAAGGTTCCATTTCCTTTAAAAATAAATATGCGCCAATCATCCTCAATCTTACCCAATTTCATATTGTAACTATAAATAATGCAATTCAATAGCGACTATAAGTTCTTCTCACTGTTTATTTTCCATTGTGGCAATTCATGCGAGTAATAGTCCAACTAATGCGCAAGGGCTCATTTCTTCTAAAATGAAACATAAAGTAAACCCATCTCTGAAAATCTCATTAACAGTTTTTAAGTCGTCACATTCAATGACTTCCCGTTATCTTTTAATCAAGCACCTACGAAGAATGCATCGGCAGATACTTGTGTTCATAAAATTAACGGAATTTTTCATAATCCAGTGCATAATTTTAACTATACATAAACCATTACGTGGTAACGTCTTTTCAATATTTAATTTCACTTTTAGCAATCTATGAAATAAATCATTATTTCACAACTAATACAAACACACAGTCACACGCACACACAGCCGCACACACACACACATATGAACACACTCGCACACATGCTTATTCACACACTCGGATTATCAACATAAAAAGTAACATCAAATAAATTAGTATAATAAAAGCTTCATGACGCCACTTCATTTTTTACGGCGCGCAAAACCACACCCTCTGTTAATCTCAAAACCAAAATCATTATGATTTTACGTCTATATTTTCAATTTAAAAAAAGTAATCAAGAGTTGCGGGGCATAGGGGATTCACACACACACACTGACTGACGGACGGAAATGCGCCTTAGGGCATTATATAATAGATGTCCATTACCGACATCCTATCTGTGTGAAGCTGTGTTTTCTGCAGTGACAGCAACCGAAACAAAACAATGGTATCAACTGGACATGAGCAGCACACTTCTGGGGGCATTGTCTCCCATTACCACCAGATGGAACCGTCTCGTTGCAGAAAAACAAACTTGGAGTTTTCATTGATTTAACGTACTAACTAGTGAAATAAAATATCAAATAATTTTAAATTCATTTCTTTTAAGGGTATTTGTATTTTATTTTTTTAAATCATGTTTAAGTACAATTAAATGAAAACTATAAAATCATAACAATCTAAAACACTTATATAAACAATCAACGCCGCGGCCCCTACTCCTTTGTGTCAGAGGGCCACGGTAAAAAAAATATGAAACTTTGACCGGTCCGGCGCGATAAAAGGGTTGGGGGCCACTGTCCTAACCTACATTAATGCTCTTCTGTACATTCGCTATGATCTTCTTGTGTCCGTGTTAAAGTCACCCCACGTCTAATGGCCCCTCTAGTCATTCTGATTCTATAGTTGTGTCACAAATAAGGTAATTACTCCTCTAATTTGTGCCTCAACTTCAACGATTCATGAGTTGAATCTTGAAATAATTCTTAAGATATCAGAAGAAAAAAAATAAATTGCCGTATGTTTTATTAAAATATACGCTCACACTATTTTTTATCGATTTTTTGAAATTTTTGAATAGTGAGTTGGGGAGGGGTCTTTTTATTTCATGTAAAATGAAAGTATAATGGGTTTAATCACTCCGTATCATTTATGTTGTACGAAAATATTTTTTTTTTTAAATTTAAAACTTTAATCATTTAACAAACAATTAG
Source organism: Radix auricularia (assembly GCA_002072015.1). NCBI lineage: Eukaryota > Metazoa > Mollusca > Gastropoda > Lymnaeidae > Radix > Radix auricularia. The sequence goes on along the minus strand of MUZC01000180.1, from coordinate 352,935 downwards.
TAAATTTTTAAGTTTTAGGAAACACTTTGGCGAGGGATGAGGAATTCTCAACTCGACTTTCAATCGAATGGGAATTGGTACAAATCCAGCAAAATCAATTATGTTTGCTTTAAAATAAAAACATTATTTATGAAATAATTGCTTTCACATGTTGTCAGGTACAATAAAAACTGTGTGCAAGTTGAAGTAACCTGGCTCATTGAGAGAAGAGAGAAAAATTTAACAGAGCACCATTCCTAGCAAGCCCACACTCATACATACACACATACATTGACTCACACAGACATTGACACACACACACACACATACACACACAGACTCACAGATTGGCGAACTACTCAAATGAGCGGAAGGAAGATAGTGAAGCACAGATCTTGAATATGATAGCGACACATCTATAGCGACGGCTGAGTTTTTTATTTGGTTTATAAAACTAAGCTGTCGTATTGTAGCACTCTATGTACGTATACATTGTTTATGTCGCATTACATTATGTCTTCAATATAAATAATCTTTTTTTTTAAAAACTAACTTTTAGTGACATATTTACATACTAGCAATAATGAGACCTATCATTCACAATTTACATACTAGCAATATTGAGACCAATCATTCACAATTTACATACTAGCAACATTCAGACCAATCATTCACAATTTACATACTAGCAATATTCAGACCTATCATTCACAATTTACATACTAGCAACATTCAGACCTATCATTCACAATTTACATACTAGCAATATTCAGAACTATCATTAACAATTTACATACTAGCAACATTCAGAACTATCATTCACAATTTACATACTAGCAACATTCAGAACTATCATTCACAATTTATATAGTAACAACATTCAGACCTATCATTCACAATTTACATACTAACAATGAGACATATCATTCACAATTTACAAACTAATAACATTCAGACTTATCATTCACAATTAACATACTAATAACATTCAGACCTATCATTTACAATTTACATACTAACACAATGAGACCAATCATTCACAATTTACATACTAAGAACAATGAGACCTATGACTGTTAATTTATTCAAACACAAACAAACAATCAGATCTATGACTGTCAATAATTCAAACACTAACAAACAATCAGATCTATGATTGTATTTCGAGATTAGCATTGCAACCAAGTAAATGATCTGACAGTTAGAAAAGTCGAACGATACAACAAACTTAAACTAAAAACTTAAACGTGAAACTAACCGTTTTGTTTTGTTCCGGTATTGAATAGATATAATAACACACTCAGATGGCGGTATAAAAAAATGACAGAGATAGACTCAGGGATAATAGCCGGCACTAAATAATACACTGCAACATTGATAATTATAATACGAGGCCATTCAGGCTGATCATTGAATCGCTCCCAACGAGAAGACTATGTTGTCGAGGTATTAAAGGGAATACAAATAAAGGGAGGAAATCACGGGCCTAGCATGAACACGGGCAAATAATCCATTTTTTGAACACAACATGTTATTTGCCGCCACAGTTCACGGCTTTTATGGGCGACTACTGGCTTTAAATGGCCTGAGGGGAGATAACACAACTGAGACAACGATGTTTGAGAGAAAGGGCGTACCAGACTTTGGCTCCGGCTCCAGATCCAGTTTATCCGGAATCCGGCAATTTTTACAAATCCTTCTCCGGCAGATTTACAACTAATTAAACCGGTCAAATCCAGCTTGTGCGGTTTTGCCCTAATATATATATTTATATAAATGCTCAGGCTCCGGAATCCGGCGTTATTACAAATCTGGCTCTGGCTCCGGCTCCGGGTGGATTCCAAAGTTTTGAATACAGTTCACCACCATTTGGGAGTGGAGTTTAATATGACACTGGATGAGCATCAGTTAATAAGGTGTTTGTAAATTTTAGGTTAAATTATTTTTTGAAGGTCAAGTTGTACAACTCATTCATGGTGTACATTGTACGAGAAAGTTGTACAACTCATCAAATGGTGTACATTGTACGAGAAAGTTGTACAACTCATCAAATGGTGTACATCTTACGAGAAATTTGTACAACTAATCACATGGTGTACATTGTACGAGAAAGTTGTACAACTAATCATATGGTGTACATTGTATGAGAAAGTGTACAACTAATCAAATGGTGTACATTGTATGAGAAAGTTGTACAACTCATCAAATGGTGTACATTGTACGAGAAAGTTGTACAACTTATCACATGGTGTACATTGTACGAGAAAGTTTTACAACTCATCACATGGTGTACATTGTACGAGAAAGCTGTACAACTCATCAAATAGTGAACACTTCCGTGACATATCGTCTTATTTCCGGTTTCATTTACAAACAACAAGCAGAGCAGTTAGTGACGTCATCATTTTTTACCCTCTCATTTAATGAAAAAAAAAACAACCCCATACATTTTAATCTATTAGCATGTTGCGGTAGATTACACAGGTGATAAACCTAGAGGCTATAAAGAAATGTTCAAAGTGATTGTTTTAAACAGTTGCTATAAAAAATTTCGGGATTTTTTAATCAATAAAATGGTATGGCAATTAGCCACAGTTCAAAGGCCGTGTGGCTCTAGGGAATTAGTTTGTGCTATGACCATGTTCTTTTCCATTATGTAGCTTAATGGTGGTTTACCACAGCACAGTTTGATGGAAGTTTACCATTACATAGATTGATTGAAGTTTTCTATAGCATTGATGGACCGAAGTTTACCATTACATAAATTGATGGAAGTTTACCATTGCATAGGTTGATGGAAGTTTACCATTACATAGATTGATTGAAGATTTCTATAGCATTGATGGACCGAAGTTTACCATTACATAAACTGATGGAAGTTTACCATTGCATAGATTGATGGAAGTTTACCATTGCATGGGTTGATGGAAGTTTATCATTGCATAGGTTGATGGAAGTTTACCATTGCATAGATTGATGGAAGTTTACCATTACATAGATTGACGGAAGTTTACCATTACACAGATTGATGGAAGTTTACCATTACAATAGATTGATGGAAGTTTACCATTACAATAGATTGATGGAAGTTTACTATTACATAGATTGATGGAAGTTTACCATTACAATAGATTGATGGAAGTTTACTATTACATAGATTGATGAAAATTTACCATTACAATAGATTGATGGAAGTTTACCATTACAATAGATTGATGGAAGTTAACCATTACATAGATTGATGGAAGTTTACCACTACATAAATTGATGGAAGTTTACCATTACAATAGATTGATGGAAGTTTACCATTACAATAGATTGATGGAAGTTAACCATTACAATAGATTGATGGAAGTTTACCATTACAATAGATTGATGGAAGTTTACCATTACAATAGATTGATGGAAGTTTACCACTACATAGATTGATGGAAGTTTACCATTACACAGATTGATGGAAGTTAACCATTACAATAGATTGATGGAAGTTAACCATTACAATAGATTGATGGAAGTTAACCATTACAATAGATTGATGGAAGTTAACCATTACACAGATTGATGGAAGTTTACTATTACAATAGATTGATGGAAGTTAACCATTACACAGATTGATGGAAGTTTACTATTACAATAGATTGATGGAAGTTTACTATTACATAGATTGATGGAAGTTTACCATTACAATAGATTGATGGAAGTTTACCATTACAAAGAGTGATGGAAGTTTACCAGTACAATAGATTGATTGAATTTAACCATTACACAGATTGATAGAAGTTTACCACTACATAGATTGATGGAAGTTTACCATAACAAAGAGTGATGAAGAAAAATTAACGTTTAGAAAAGTCCATATTAAATTTAAGATCCACCTTTAGTTAAAAGTCCACCCTAGAGCTAAATGTTTTATTACAACGTGTTGTGTAAAAAGGGTCGGGGTGGTCTTAATACCAGATTTCTAATCTAGTTGTTGTCGATACATAGCATGACCTTTGACCTAAGTCTGGGCCCAGCCCAACAGACCACGACATAACTAAAGTACTGTCATGATGACAGAAAAGTATATTGTTGATGTGAAGCTATATTTCGAGATTTATCGTTTAAAATGTATCATGAGGTCTTATACATATAATTACAATTTTGAAAGTCAAAACTCAAAAAAAAAAATCATTTATCAAGATGTAGCTTGCATTTTTTTATTTATTACGTCATTATCTGTATTCCACACTCATAACTCATCAAATTGATCTTTATTTTAATATAACCCATTTGATGATAGCGGTTCTTTAAAAAGCTTTACCTTACAATCCAGAAGGAATAATACTTGTACCTTGTGTCACATTTATATCTAACTTTTTTAAAAACATGTTTTAACATACAAATACACATTAGTTGTCACATTCGAAAGAAGTATTTTACTCGATTAAATAAATGAGAACTAAACATAGATTTTGATCAAATAACGGGCTGAATACAACTAATTATATGGTGGCTCATATGTATACTCTAAAACATTGGTATACAAACGGTATAATATAACACAATGCATTTCATTCATTCATTGGTTCAATTGCTTAAGTCTCCGTTTCTCCTGTCAAAGATTACTTTCATGCCCTTCATTTCATTTGTTAAACATATTTTATAGACATAAAATGTCCGGGTTATTTCAGTTGTGTAACTTGTATTGGGTTATTCAAGAAATCAAACTTTGTTTGACAGTCCTCAGACTTTCTTAACTTTTTACGCAATAGTTATATGAAAAGTGAAGTATTAAAAACTTTATGTGATGGTTTTATGAGAAGTGAAGTATTTAAAACATTATGTGATAGTTATGTGAGAAGTGAATTATTTAAAACTTTATGTGATAGTTATGTGAGAAGTGAATTATTAAAAATTGTATGTGATAGTTATATGAGAAGTGAATTATTTAAAATTGTATGTGATAGTTATATGAGAAGTGAATTATTTAAAATTGTATGTGATAGTTATATGAGAAGTGAATTATTAAAAATTGTATGTGATAGTTATATGAGAAGTGAATTATTTTAAAACTTTATGTGATGGTTATATGAAAAGGGAATTATTTTTAAAAAATGTATGTGATAGTTATATGAAAAGTGAATTACTTAAAATTTTATGTGATAGTTGTATGAGAAGTGAATTATTAAAAAAAATTATGTGATAGTTATATGAGAAGTGAATTATTTAAAACTTTATGTGATAGTTTTATGACCAATGAAGTATTTAAAACATTATGTGATAGTTATATTAGAAGTTGTTTTCATGTACATTGTCATGTTTTAATAAGTATACATATAAACATTTTGTAGTAAACAACGTGTAGATGTGGTCCATTGACATATCGAATGTGTGTAACGATTGTCAGGGTAAAGATAGACTAGAGCTGTTAACAATTGTTAACTTTTCAAAAATTAACGATTTATTAATATTTAATTTTGATTAAAGCAAGAAAATTAAAATTAACGGTGTCATAAATAATAGTTATTAAACTTACTTGTTGAAAATCGAAATAATATTTGAATGTCTCCTGTTTAATTTATCTTTCAACTGACTACGCAAAAAGACAAGTGTGTTGACATTATTTATGCGAAGTTATGAGCGGGTCTTTTGAACAATATAAACAGCCGACCTGACTTCTGGTACACATGTAAGTGATGGGCCGATTAATCGTTAAAAATATTTAATAATTAACATTTTAAAACGATTAATAGATTAATAAATCGTTAAATCTTGCAGCCCTATTATAAACACATCAAATGTGTGTAATATGAGTGTAAATTTGAAAAAACAAATGTGTGTACAGTCTTGTTAGGGTAAAAATGAACATTTCAAAGTCTGTACTACCTATTTAGGTAAAAATGAACATTTCAAAGTCTGTACTACCTATTAAGGTAAAAATGATCATATCAAAGTCTGTACTACCTATTAAGGTAAAAATGAACATTTCAAAGTCTGTACTACCTATTAAGGTAAATATAAACATTTCAAAGTCTGTACTACCTATTAAGGTAAAAATGATCATATCAAAGTCGGTACTACCTATTTAGGTAACAATGAACATTTCAAAGTCTGTACTACCTATTAAGATAAAAATGATCATTTCAAAGTCTGTACTACCTATTAAGGTAAAAATGATCATATCAAAGTCTGTACTACCTATTAAGGTAAAAATGATCATATCAAATGTCGTTAAGGATCAATATTAAATATAAGATGAATGACAATGGACTACATGTATGTCATTTCTCGCAACGTTTATAGAATTGTAAATATTATTCTCTGAACATTATGCACCACCTGCGCATTTGATCAATATTCCATAATGAATCTGCATGATTATGAGGCTAAAGATTTAGTCAACAGGCCAATGAAGTTACGCTAGTGACAGGGAAATAAGTGACCAACTTGTTTTGTTGTTTTTATTTTCATTGAATTCACTCATGCCCCCCCCCCCCAGGTATAGACTCGCTCCACTGCTTCAGTGAGCACCGACACAGCCGCAGTGTCATCTAACACCTGTAGCGAACAACAAAACAAAACAACAAAAAACAACAAAATAACGGAAACTTACCTGTCTGTTGGTTGACGTCATCAGCACCAAAACACGAGCACCTGTTGTCCCCAGCGACACGTCCTTTCCCTCTACTCCGAGAATTTCTGGCTCCGCGTTTCGATTTTACGGTCGAATGATCACACGCACATTTCTCACATGTTTTCACCGACCTCCGCTTTCGTGAATGAAACCTGTCCCGAGATACCTTGCACTGACTGAAACAATGGCCGCCTTTACCTGGTGACTTACGGCTCAGTAATGACCGAACAGATATCCGCAGCCCTCTGTCTTTTCGTGGTCTCTTCGCCCCCCGGCGACCCGTTTTCCCGACTGTTCCCGTTGGTAGTCGGTACTTCCCGGAGACAACTTTTTTGTACGCCTCGTCGCCATCAATAACCTCGTCGGATTCGGCGTTTTCGATGACGACAAGAGGGCGCTCGTCACTGTCCGAGTCATTCGTCGGTGTTTCGGTTAGGCTCAGCCGGGACTCGTGTTGTAAAGATCCGGTCTTGACGCTCAGAGCGTCACTAGATGCGGCGGGGGTCAGAACCCCGTCAGCTGTGGTGCGTTCCTCCTCAGTTTTTATCTGGGGTTCATTGGCATCGGCTTTCTGAGCCCGGCACGAACCGGAAATGTCCGGTTTGATAGAGCAGTCCAAACCGTAGATTTGCGTTTCCGCCAGGCTGGCGGAAGAAACACTTCCGTTCAAGGGGCAGAGGTGAGGCCGAAGGGGAAGCCCGGAGACAAACCGCAACATCTCGAAGTCGTCCCTCCTGGCGTCATCTTGATCGCTCATCCCCTTGGTGACCGTCGCGTACGGTGTGTCGCTGTCCAACATCGGCTCCACGGACATGAATCTTTCAAAAGACGGACGTGACGTCATGGGTTTCATGTCCGTATCCCGCTGTGTGAGCTTCGGTTGGCTGTCCCCCGAGAACGAATTTGTTCGTCTGCTTCTCTTCATGGCTTTTGTTTTCGAAATGGTCGCCCTCAGATCGGAAACCATAGTCGAAAGGTCGGTCTGCCTCTTTTCCAGGCTGCGACTGGACGGCGACATCATTGCGTGGAGCTTGTCCTCGAGTTTGAAGTTAGGACTGTTCAACGCGCTGCTCGTGGAGCCCTCGCTGATCCCATTTGAGGACACGCCGAGAGAGGAACGTCTGCTGTGTATCATGGACTTGCAGCAGTATCCTCGCTTGCCTGCCGTAGGATACAGCAGCGTTGAATCACTATCGCCGCTATCTCCATCGTCTTGGCCATTATGAGCGGCGGGGAGGGGGGCCTTTATTCGCCTGGCTTGCGTTTTCTGCATGTACCACAGGCCATTCGGGGAGACCCAGTTGTGGGGAGATTTGTCGTGGCTAATTTCGCAGCCACGTGGCGAGGGATTATCCACGAGGCATTTGTGTTCAACGTCGTTATTGTACCTTGGCGGACTTTTATAGGGGCTTATGGGATTTGAAGGTAATCTAAATGGTGAAGATGATCGAGATGCGCTTTTTTTAACATTCCCAGAAGATGGGGCTGTACTTATGAAACTACACGAGGACGATGCAACACTCGGTGGGGGCGTGTTTGATGGAGACGTCACGATCATTCTCGGTATTGGGAGAAAGGGTGGGTTGGGGAGCTGACATTCTGACGTAGTTATCCGGAGTGGTTCTGTTAACGCCCGACCCTTGACCTGCGATAAGACATCTTGAGACGTTAGCGCGCGCGGCGAGTCTTCGGTTTTGACAATTTCCGAATGCGTGTTGTTGTTGCTGTTGTTACCTGTGTGGAGGTCACGGGTCAATGCGTGTTTCTGGCCAGAGTTTTGCGGGTGAAGCCAAGTCGTGGAGGAGTACTCTGTCAGAGAAGGCGGAGACCCGTAGTCAGAATTCTCCGGAGACTGGCAGATTTGTATGAACAACGGTTTGTTCAAGGTTAGCGGTGGGATGTTGGATGTAGGACACCTCGGGGTGGGATAATCCTTGGGCGGTTTGCTTTGTTCCACGGCGGAAGAGTGGTGCGCGCGCATGATGAGTGGAAAGGCTGAGCCACTGCTGGAGGAGTATTTGATTACGGAGTTGGCTGCAAGATGAGGCATGGAGTCTTTATTCGGAACAAACACATCAGTTTTAGCTCCATAGCTTTCGGTCTTGTCGTCCTTGTCATCTTTCTTGTGCTCGGATGGCTCCGAACTGTTGTTCGTCAGAGCGTTCCCGTATATCGCTGCAGATTTAAATGTCTCTGGATGTTTAGATGGCATTTGTTTTATGTCGGAAGCCAGAATATTCCAAACGATATGACCTACTTGACCTTGTTTAGACTGGGGCTTACACGACCCTGACCCTTGATCTATCTTGTCATCGACACGCGTAGACCCTTGTTGACATTCACTCGTTAGATAGTCCAAAGCCATGAGGTCAGTATCTTTAGCCACGTTGACAGTCTGTGCATGACCTTCCGATGCAGTGAAATTGGTCTCATTTCCAGAAGTGTCCCTCTTGCACCCCGACGCACGCTCGAGTTTGATTAAAGTTTTCTGTAGACTCGCCGAGTCAACTTCTTCCCCACATACTGTTAAAAATTCCGTTTTTATTGGAACGACTTGATGGCGAGGCGAGGACAAGGGCGGTTTACCAGACAAGTCAAGGGCGGACTCAACAAGAATTGGCGTTCCGTTTGTGGATTTCAGTGTTTTGTTATCTTTGGTGGGCGTTAGGCCCATGTCATCGTTTGCTTTCATTGCAGAATTGGACCCTTTAGCAGTCAGTTGCTCTTCAACTTCTGTATAAACTGGATTGCTTGAATAATGAAAGGATGATTTATTCTCATCTGTAGTACTTAATTTCTTATTGCCTCTGTCCCTTCCCAAACGTAAGCACAGGCAAGAGCATTTAGCGCAACAGCTTGACGACTGGGAACGTTGAGAAATATCGCCGATCACACTTTCAGCACATCTCTCGACAGATCCTCGTCGCTTGATGAGATCTCTACACGGCCACCCCGAGTTTTTTCTCCGCTGGATGGGAGACGACTCTTGCTTTGTTTGACACTTTTCAACATCGACATACACCGAGTTCGATGACTTCCTGTCTGGACTGAGAGTTGATCTGAAGACGTCTGACTCAAACAAGTTCCGGTAATGGTGATGGAATTTCTGTGGATCACACACTAGATCTGAGGACGCTTCTAATGGCACGCGTGTCTCCTTGTTGTGTTGTTTTTCATCTGTTACAACAGAAGAAAGTTTCGAGCAACCCAAAGCAACTTCTGAATTACAAACGTTCTCATAGTTGAGCTGAGCTTCATGTGAATTCCCTTGTAATTCTGAATTGAAGTCAAATCCTCCTGCAGACGGTGAAATTTTGTTACGAACGCTAAATTGATTGAGAGAAAATTTCCTCCTAATTTTAGCAACGGCCGGGCTGAGTTTGTGGCTGGAGGTTTTTTTCGACAACAGGCTTCGGAAACCGCGGATGTTCGTTTTCTTTCTGAAGGCGATTTTCTCGGCGTTTGTGTTGGTGTGGCAGGCGCGGAGAAGTGCAGTGGACATGGATCTGATTCTAGGATCGACCAAGTCGTCGGCTGGCTCATGTGTGACGGTGACATGACTAACTTTCTTACAAGCTTTCTTGGGCTTTGATTTAAACGTATTATGTACGGAGGAAGCAATGGCGCTCTTCGTGATCTCGGTGGCTTTACCCACACTGGCCAGTTCGCTTCCTTTCACGAGAGATACCGGTGCAGACCTCCCTGCTGCGTTGAGCTCGTCTTCATATTCATCATCATCATCGACGTAACGAATCGCTCGTTTGGAGGCTCTGGAGTAATGCTTCCGGCCAGTGTGATGCATAGAATCTCTTATACTAATGCTGTTCAATAGCTCACGGTACAATTCCCCTCCATCATTGTGTTTCTTCTTGTGTGAGGATTTTGTCCTACTTTTAATACGGTATTTTTTCCTCTCAGCCACCTTCCTGTACGTAAACTTGAGTTTCCCAGTTGTTTCCTTGTGATGATCAAAGTCTGAATATGTTGAGCCCTCGCTAGAGTCTCCGCAATCGGAATGTTGATCTTCATTCCCTACTCTCGTTGACTCGTTGCTGTTAGAATTAGAATCCGAATAAATGTCAGAGGCAGAAAACGAGTTGGACTCGATTCCTGAAAAACTTCGTGACGAATACAACTCTATGACAGGAGAAGGTAACCGATCAAGAATAACCACAGGCGATTTGATTGTACTCGATTCTGAAGCATCGATGTCAGCTGAGCAAATCGGCGGGGATGACTTTGAACGTTCGGGTTCTAGGCCAGAAACATTGGCAAACATTTGCTGGAGTGCTAAGATTTGGTTCTGGTCCATGTGGGAATGGCTAGGAGAAGATCTTAGAAAGGTCAAAGGTTGTATTGGTGCTAAAGAGGTTGACATCTTGTCACTAGGTGGCGCGCTGTCGGATCGCTTAAACTTCATCCCGAAGTGCTCGCCACATGACGCCTTCGATGACTTATGACTTGACGACATGACTTCACTGGGAAAGTTAATGACTGACGGTTGTAAGACCTTTGAGATTTGCTTATTAGCAATTTGATTAAATGTTGAGTTCTTAGCATCACAAGATAAAATTTGACAGCCATTGTTTGATGGACAGTGACACACGGCGTCATGCCCCTCGACACTGACCTCGCTATTTGATTTGTCTTGCTCAGACATAGAAGCAGCTACAGTGTCAGAAAATGAAAAACGCTGGTTATTTTTACATTCCTCTTGCTGAGCAGTGGCCCTGAAACTGGTATCAGAATCGTCACAAAATGGTTTCTTGTCTTCAATTAAATGTTTGGCAAACTTATCCCGGAGACTTTGTTTGTCTGCGGGGTTCTCAAAAAAAGGTTCGGTGGTGCCCCTCAAGGCATCAGTTGCATCAAAAGTATTAAGTTGTACATCCGCGACATCGGTTTCTATCCTTTTAAGACCGACAGCTGTGCGAGAATAAACATTCTCATGTTCCTGACTTTGTGAATTAAATTGTGGTCGTCCAAGAGAATGTTCCTCGATGGGAAGAAAAGATGTCAATAGTTTTTCCTCAAACACGGCTGCCCTGCTATGTGAATCTCTCTCTGTATTCATTTGGTCACTTAGTTTAACATGAGAATTAAGGGCCAAATGCAAATCGTTTTTACTGCGTGATGGCGCGGGCGCCGTTGATGTGGGAGGAACATGGACTTCAAAATCACGGCACCCAACTTTGGCTGCCATTGTTTCCGAAACGCTGCGTTTCAACAGTTTTGGCGCCCGCTTCAGTGTCGGCCGACCGAACTCCTCGTGGCGCCTTCCCTTCCCCCCATCACGCTTCCTGTCCTTGACCCCTGACCCCGACGGTGGTGAGCTGCGCTCACTTTTATCTGGTGTGTCAGCCAGACACCCGCACCTCGCCCCTCTCTTGCTGTTCTGCAGGCTGTACCCGTGTGGACACCTGCACTTCTGAACGATCAGTTTAGGGATGTCCGTCTGTACCTTAGAGGAGCTGCCCTGGGTTGTATGAACGTGGGACCTCTCGGTGGAGCGCCTCCTGAACGTTAGTTTGAGCCCTCGCGTCTCGCAGCTCTCTATCTGCTCGTACTCCTCCGTCGGCACATCCAGATACCGGGAATCCGGTGATAATTTGACCGCAGAAGATGCACCGAAGTACGACGGCTGTGATTTGGGTGTGCTCGGTTTGTTGCCGTTTGTATGGCTAGACATTTTTTCTGTGCTTGTGAGACAATCTTTTTGTGATTTCCTAGATAAGGCGGGGTCTCGTTTCTTGCTGCAGCTATTGGATTTTTGGCGACCACCCGGCTTTGCCTTAACGCACCGGTAGCCGTTTGCTTTACCAGCACCGCGACACATGCACAACTCCTTCTCTGTGTTCACCAAGCTGTTCGAGTCTGAGTCATTCTGTGGGGCAGTACATTTTATATTCGATACTATTCCGGGATCGGTATCGCGCTTCAGCGCATGGATTGTGCTCTCATGCCATGCACTGGACGCATATTGTCTAGACGCGCAAACTTCTCTGTAGGATGACGAGGATGGCGATGATAATGAAATGGAAAGGGGTGACCATGACGTTGCCGACGAGCTGACACTGTTCTGTCGGTCAAGTTTGGACCAAGAGCCCAGCGGTGTTGTTGTGTCGGCCACCTGTCTCTTAGGCGGAGATGGCAACCGCGACCTTTTTCTTCTGGAGTCGTTTAAAGAAAAGTTGACGGGCTCCGACTCCATTGTGGGTCCGGGATCCAATCCCAGCAACCCGTGTTGCAAGCTTGTCAAAGCGTGAACTGTTCATGTTTCGTGGTGTATAATTCTGTATGAGGTGTAGACTCTTCCTTGACCTTCAGGTACATGCTGAGTGAGTTTAACTTACAGATCTATTCTTGAGATCCTTGTCAATGATCGATCATAAACTTTATTTTAAAGAAGCTACGTCCAACTTCTCCATTGTTTGCTCAGAAAACTTCCCGTCATTCCCCGAGTTCCCTGAAGCAACACTTTAGTCGAAGAGCCTCATACTCTGAGAGTTAGTATTCCCATTGGTGCCTTCACACGGTAATCAAAACAAAATTATTGTTACAAAAATAAACAGTTGCTGAATTATTGCGCGCCAAAAACATCGGCTTCTACGACTCTTAAAATATGCATTTAAATACCCTAAACCACTCAATGAATAATTGACTGAAGCAGTTAATCCAAAGCGACGTCATATAAGTTCTAAAAATAGCCTCCTCTCAATCTCCGCTGTAGCCAACACTTTGTTTTTTCTTGTTTTTCTTTCAACATAAAATTTAACGTAAAATTGGACTCAAAGAGTCCCCATTGTTTTCGTTGCATAAATTTCTCCGTATCAACAACGAGGGTAAATTGTCGTGTCATTGATTGCCGCTAGTGGGACGACGAACGTACACAGACCTGTAATCTTTCTTTTGTTCTCTGCCCCCCCCCCGTCACGTCTGCTCGTGCATCCGAAGACTGAGCGCCCCTCCCATTACGTCACAATAACAGCAGACCATTGGGTGGTGGCTCAAGTGCCATTCACATTGTGTCGTTGTTTTTATCCTCCACTCTACGATTTTTTTTCAAACTGAAGTCAGCCATCTTGGTATGTGCGGTGATATAAAAAATGAGCCTGAATCGTGAAGAACTGAAACGAAAAAAAAAAAAGAAAGCATTAAACTTTAGAGCAGATAGTTAAACTACAGGCATTGTATCGATTTACACTTTTAGATATTTTTATGAAGAAAATTTAACCTGTGCCATATCACGTGATGTCATTAGAAACTGGCATTATAAAACCGTTGTCAGCTGCTGAAAGTAACTAAGACGGAAACAGATAATCTCTATATTTTTTAAAAAATATTTCATATTCTTAAAATTGCTGATGACACTTAGCTGCTGAAACTACAGCAAGAAATAATTCCAACGAAACAGGTCATTCCTGCAGGTCATGACAATAATGATGATGATGAAGATGGTCTTGTCTTGGATCGATTTTTAATCCCCTTCCTTGTATGCTAGCGAGCTGAAATTTTCCTAGGAGACTCGTCCAAACGATACAAATGATCGTTAAAAATTTCAGATTGATCGAATGTACTTTAATTAAATTAATGAATTTTTAGATTATCTCTATTTATCTCTATGTAGCATGTTCATTTTTGTGCTAGAGTGTCGCGGTGCGCATTATATTGAACAAACATTTTAATACTTTCTTTTCACGCGCGGTGTATTTTATTGACGATACTTTAAAAATAATATATTCCCCATCTGTTAATATAAATGCTAGTAATTGCTATTCTGTCTCGCGCTGCGCATAACATTATTTTTAACGCAATTTTCTTATGAAAAATTGCGTTTATATATTTTAAATGTCCGGCTTGTCTTTTCGAGCTTTGAACAGCAACTCTACCTGAACTATACCAAATAGAGAGTTCGAGTCTTTTGAAAATATGTTAAGGAAGTCCCAAGGATGTGCACGGGCCAACAAAAATACCGAAAAGGTTTACTGGATTTCCCAGAAAAAATATTAAATACAGAAACATATCAGTATTTTGTCTATTTCGTGGCAACCATAACATCTATCGGGTTGAAACAAACGCTAAACAATATCTAATGATATTTAAAATAATGATGGAGTGGGACTTTTTGAAAAATCTCTTTTCAAAAGACTCCTGTAATTTTAGCAGCAATTTGTATAGAGTGTAGAAATTGTTCTATTTAGTTTCAGAATTATTGATATGAAATTACTTGTAATGTAATCTAGAATGATAGTTAATGGGGTTTTCCCGCTTTGTGATTGCTTTATTTAGATTGTTGTGTGCTGCCTATTATATTGACACACTCTTGGTGTGATGTAGCGTGAGGGGATATGACGTCATAAAGAAAATATGCGATAGTGAACTAAAAGATATCAGTATTTAGTCAATTTCTCGCCAACCATAACATCTATCGGGTTTAATAAACGCAAAACGATAGCTTATAATATTTTAAACAAAGCTGTAGAAGGGATTTATTTAAAACTCACTTTCCGTAAGACTCCCGTAATTTTATCAGCCATTTGTAGATAGGAATCGTTTTGTTCACTTTCAGAGTTATTGATTTGAAATGACTTTTCTAATCTATAATAGTTTGCCTTGAATTAAAAAAGTCGGAAATTCTTTGATGGAAATTGTGTTTAAATATTCATTCGAGTTTTTACTTGTGTTACTATAAATCTTTTGTATATTCGAGAAATAACTAAAAATTTGGATTTTTGTATTGTCGTGCGATGCGTATTATCTATATAATAATGCGCCTAAGCGCGTCCGTCAGTGTGTGTGTGTGTGTGTGTGTGTGTGTGTGTGTGTGTGTGTGTGTGTG
>MUZC01000180.1:317762-333068 GCA_002072015.1 Radix auricularia | reverse complement strand
TGTGGCTGACTGAAGACTACTATTAACAATATTTATTGTGGCTGACTGAAGGCTTCTATTAACAATATTTATTGTGGCTGACTGAAGACTACTATTAGCAATATTTATTGTGGCTGACTGAAGACTACTATTAACAATATTTATTGTGGCTGACTGAAGACTACTATTAACAATATTTTTTGTGGCTGACTGAAGACTACTATTAACAATATTTATTGTGGCTGACTGAAGGCTACTATTAACAATATTTACCAGTACATAACGTTAGACTTCCAGACTGTCCATAAAATCATTGTAAAGGAAGTGTGTGTGTGTGGAGGGGGTGTAAACAAAGGAAGATGTTTGTTTAGACGACGTGACGATACGCCTCAACTGTTGAATTCATCCGCAAGTGGAAGAAACTCTGAAGTGCTTTAGATCAGAGGAGTCGAGTACAAGCCTAAGAGTTCCATGACAACAAGACGAGTTACAAAACTTGTCGTTTTGTCTGGTTACCAAGCCTAAGAGTTGTGACAACACAACCAGCTACAAAACGAAAAGGAGACAACACGGCAAGGATTTGTTCAACTTGTCGTTTTGTCTGGTTTCCAAGCCTAATATATCGAGGGTCCCTGCTGTCTGCATTGCACCAGAGGAAAATTAAATTCATCTACGATAAGAGCGTATAAGTTATAATAGAGGATAAAGGTTTTCAAAGGTCATAAGAATCATTCTCTCTTTAAGCTTGTTAGCAGCAGAAGGTGTGGGGGGGGGATGTACGCAGAGGCGTATCGTATCAAGAGTTTGCCGTGAGAAATCTCAAAGTTGGTGCTTTCAAAGGACGTCAACCTCAGCACATGACACTGTCTTACTTACAGTAATAGTAATCGATAGTTTTAAACCACCACCACAACCCCATCCCACCACTAGTTTGACCCGAAGACCTAGGAAATCACCTAGCCTGCTGGAGTCACGGCTTTTATTGCTAGTTCATCCCCACCTACAAGAAACCATGTTTTAGCTATCACCATACTATGCAGCCACCTCACAGTAACGAGGTCATCGATAAGCATTGCTTTCTTGTTTGTAGACTGTGCATAAAAAAAGACCAATCGTGACGTCATTCATCCTACGCTACGGTAAACCCTCTGGAAACTAATTTCTGAAATCTCACAATCCTTCTTCCGCCCCCACCCAACACCAGTGGTTGTTTTCTTCTTTTTTTTCGTTAACCCATTATCCCCCCGTGGTCTATTTAGAGACAGGCGTATAAATATAAAATGCCTCTATCTACTAAACTAAACTAAACACATATTCTTTGGACCTGAGATCTAATCTCTTAAGGCCTTGGTTAATACTTGGGCAATCTGCTCCATCTGTTGGGCAGTGCCATACAACATTGTCTGAACGTAGGACTCCCCGGCTATGTCAAGCGTGGGACATGACGTCAACAAGTGTGTGATCGTCTCAGAGGCTTGGCTGCAATGGCGGCAGTTGGGGTCCCTGTTGTGATCTAGCCTGTTAAAATAAGATTTGGTTGGGCAATGTTCGGTGCGCATTTGGGTCACCAAACTTTGTTCCCTTCGTTTTAGACCCCACCACTGGTCTGATCTGCTCGGCCTGGGCATGCTAGCGAATATCCCTCTGGCTGTCGATCCATCTTCCCACTCCTGGTACCACTTCTCCCTGAAGTGGTCAATTAGCCACGTCTTTGCCCCAAGATAATGGACTGGGACATCTGGTTGGGGTTGGGCTGCTCCAGCTTTTGCCAGCGAATCTGCTATTTCATTGCCTTCTACATTCACGTGGCTAGGGACCCACTGCACTGTGACCCTACCACCAAGTCTTTTGAGCCTGCCCACGATATCTACTAAACCGAGGTAATCACATGATCTTGCCCACATTCAATGCATACCCTCAGATGTCTCTTGTTAGTCCTTGGTGCTGGCGCTCACGTGCCACGTGGTGTGTAAGCGGCAATGTTTCATTTGAGCTGCACGGCTGCTCGGCCGCGCAGCAATCTGGCAGATGCCACGCAGTAGTTTTGAGTTGCCGCGCAGCAAAATTCAATAGGGAAAAATTGAATTTCTGTGCCCTTAGCTAGAAAATTTATTAGCGACTTTGTATCTTATTCTACCTGGGACTCAGTCGCAGATTTTGTTAAAAATTCAATTTTAGACTTCCATTAAGACTTGTTCGTGAGAATTAAATCTAGTCAGAATGGTGGACATCAGATTAACATTGACGCATTCTATAAAAGATGGATCTCGTTGAAATTCAGACGCCAGAGTGCCCCCCCCCCCCAGAATAGCTTAGCGGTATATATGGGTATGTTCACATTTGGTTGCTTAATAAATACAATGTACAGAAATAAACATTCTAATTCTTGTTTATTTAATTATAATCTACTAGATCTATACTATTTGATTAAAAAATATTGTCACATAAAGTATATCGGTCCAATAAGGACAGGTATTTTTTAGTGATATCAAAAATTTTGCACACATCTCCACATATTGAGTTGTAAGTGAAACACTGCCCATATCTCCACACATCGAGTAGTTGTAAGTGAAAGTTTTCTGCCAATGTAACAGCCTATGAAGAAAACCAGAATGGAGAAACACACAAGGTAGTCCACAAATCTTTAGAATTTTTCCCAAAATAAAATTGGTACGTCCAAGAGAATTTTAAAAGTAATCCAAGCTACGATTCACTCACAAATTTTGGATGAAACAGCACAAAACAAGAACGCCAGAGAGTTTTCATAGATGCCTGGCGGTTTTATTAACACCCATCATGCACGAGTAACCGTCTGATAACAAATGACTTAACTGTTTGAGAACCGCAACTCATAGATAATAATGCCGGTGAAATTCTTGCAACATTTAAATCTTTACCTCGTTTTACTCACTAACTCGGCTAGTCACAGTATAACCATGGGCGTCGCTAGGAATTTTTCCGGGGGGGGGGTAAAAAAAATCACGTTTTTTAAATTAAACTGACATTGCTATACAGGTTTAATTTCCAATCAAAATCAAGTTAAGTATAACACTAAGGGCCGAAAAATGTCGTAGACATTAAAAAGACTCAAAATTAAGCGCTGTAATAGCTAAAATACAACATATATTTATGCATTTTAAATTAAAAACGTAAGATTTCTAGAGAAATTAAATTTTGCTGTGAAATAATTTTCGTGTAGAAATAGCAGGATTACCAAAGATTGATATCAGAAATTTTTTTAACAGGCAAAAATTATTTTTTTTAATGAAAAGACGAAAAGTAGTGCAATTGCGGGATTCCGAAATGCCGTTATTGGATATTGGAAGGTATGTCAGGAAACACGACCTTTCAAGTGAGTTGAAATTGCAGCTGACCCCTGATAAAATGTATGAGTTTAGAGCTGTGAGGGAAACAGAGTTTTTAGTTTTTAGATATGCATGGTTATCAAACTATTCATCGTGGCTTTTATACTGGCAAATGATAAAAAAATGCCTTTTGTAAATATTTCGTGTTGTTTCTGCAAAAAGTAATTCGAGGAGTTCACTTGGCATTTGTCATCAAACCAGGCAAAAAATATAAAGACTTCAACGAATATCCACCTACCCACATGCAAAGTACCTACATGACACAAAGGCTCCCATGAAGATGTAAGTAATTTTGTTGTATTATTGAAAGCCAAAGCAGTTTCTATAGATCAGCAGTTGGACTCATTATTTAGAAAACAAATTCAAGAAAATCGCAACAAAAATGGGTCCCATCATTTCTACAATCCTATTTTGCGGCATGCATGGTTTAGCACTTCGTGGAAAAGAATCAAATTCTGGTAATTTTTATGACCTGTTAGAGTTTTGTGTTGAATCTGGAGATGAAGTTCTTAGTAATCATTTATCAATTGGTTCTTGTAGTGCCAAATATATCTCGGAAACTACGCAAAACACTATAATTAAAATTTGTGGGTCTCTCTTGCGTGAAGAAATTGTTCGTGAAGGAAATAATTCAGTTGCATTTTCTATACTTAGTCAACGAGACATTGAGTAGATGTCACTTGGTGCAAGATTTGTTAAAGAACAAAATGGAAAAATGATGGTCACAGAAGAATTCCCGGGATATATTCCAATTGTCGATAGAACAGCTGAAGGTTTAGCCAACGTAATCATTACAAATTCATTGGAATTTGGATTAGATATGACAAAGCTTGTTGGTCAAGGCTACAGCGGATGTTTTACAATTGCAGGTAAAGAAGGAGGAGTCCAAGCAGTAATTTTAAAAAATACCCAAAATTAGCATTTGTACAATGCAGTTCACATAAGCTAAATCTTGGCGTGAAATATTTAAATAATATGAATGCTATACGAAACACAATAGAAACAACTAAGTCAATTATAGTGTTTTAGCGAGAAATTAATAAGCGAAGAAAACTAAGTCGAAATGTTCCTTTGCTGTGTGAAACTAGATGGACACATAAATATAAAATCTTGCGTATTTTTGCTGAAAATGTGACATAAAATTTATTTAGAACAAAACATCTGCTAGATCTAGACTATATAAATATTTGTGCATAAAATAGTTTTCAAATTATTCAAGTGTAGACTATGTTGTCTAAATCGTGTGTAAAAACTTTGGTAAAACTCTTGGATCACTTGGTCATTTTTTCAAGTATACGCCAATGCTAAATAACACCAACTTTACATCGAGTATAACTAAAGACCTACCGGAAATCGCTCCGGACATTCGCTCCCAGCCGGATATCGGGTTTTTTGGAACTATTCGGAATTTGGAATTCCATAAATATCAAGATCAGTGTACTTACAAATATTTAACAATGTAGGACAGTGGGGAAAGATGGGGTAAAGGTTGGGTGTGGCCCAGATTACCTGGGTTCAATTAATGACAACCAGGGACTAGTTATCTCTCATAACGATCGGTCGATACAGTTAGAAAAGTGTCTATGTTGATAGGCCCTTAAGTTAATAGTATTGCCCCGGGACCCAACAGGTCTGTCAGTTGTGCAGATATTCATTAATGGCTTATTTCGCCCCAATGCAAGAACACGGTATGCGACAGGGGCTTACAGAGTATCTGTCATGAAGATTTCAGGGACATACTGGAACACTATCCTCAACATAATTGAACACTATCCGTAACATAATTGAACATAACCCTTAACTTAATTAAACATTACCCGGGGGAAAACGAGGAAACGAGGATAGTCCTAATGTTTACATTTACAATTATTGCCACGTAATATGTTCCAATTAACACAATCACCCCACGCGTCACCCCCCCCCCCACTCAACAACCATTTCAGAGCCTGTAAGAAGCAAGTTTCCAGCTCATAAAGACTTCCCTTACAAATGTTAGCAGCCATAGGAGCTGAAGTCAAAGCCATGGGAAGAGACGTCACTGCCATGGGAGTGGACGTCACAGCCATGGGAGTGGACGTCACAGCCATGGGAGTGGACGTCACAGCCATGGGAGTGGACGTCACAGCCATGAGAGTGGACGTCACAGCCTTCGGAGAAGTCACAGCCATGGGAGAAGTCACAGCCATGGGAGTGGACGTCACAGCCATGGGAGTGGACGTCACAGCCTTCGGAGAAGTCACAGCCATGGGGGCGAAGTCAAAGCCATGGAAGGTAACGTAAAAGCCATAGAAGGAGACTTCAAAGCCATGGGAGAAGTCACAGGCATAGGAATTTACGTCATCGCCATAGGAGCTGACGTCACAGCCATCGAAGGAGACGTCACAGCCCTGGTAGGTGACTCATAGCCAGAAGCCAGAGGAGATTACATCACAGCCATGGGAGGAGACTTCACAGCCATGGGCGCAACATTTTATCAACTATTTAAAAATGCAATTAATAAGAAAACAGGACTAGACACAAACAATAGATAAGCGTGGGGCGCAATTATCTTCTGTATAGAAGGACTGTCCGTGACAGATAAGTCTTCAGAGTCACGGGAGAAGCTATGATTGAAACCCCTCAAGGCAGGCCCCTTAAAAGCTTTTTAAATCATTCCCTCTGAAGCGATTAGCCCTCAATCGTTTTGTGTGCGTCCTAAAATCTTGATTTTAGACAAGTTATGCAGGATGTTTTTGTTACTGATAGTTTTGTTGTTTTCTTTCTTTTTTTACTATTTGCGAAAAATGCGATGTGGTCAAACGCTTAGTGAATAAAATTAGTGGATTTTATATGAACTAGTGATGATAAATAAATGACATGATGTTCCAGTTACGGCACATCAAATAAAGGACATGATGTTCTATTAACGGTATATCAAAGAAATGACATGATATTCCAGTAACGGTATATCAAATAAATGGCATGATATTCCAGTAACGGTATATCAAATAAATGACATGATATTCCAGTAACGGTATATCAAATAAATGACATGATATTCCAGTAACGGTATATCAAATAAATGACATGATATTCCAGAAACGGTATATCAAATAAATGACATGATATTCCAGTAACGGTATATCAAATAAATGACATGATGTTCCATAAACGGTATATCAAATAAATGACATGATGTTCCATAAACGGTATATCAAATAAATGACATGATGTTCTATTAACGGAATATAAAATAAATGACATGATATTCCAGTAACGGTATATCAAATAAATGACATGATGTTCCATAAACGGTATATCAAATAAATGACATGATGTTCCATAAACGGTTTATCAAATAAATGACATGATGTTCCATAAACGGTATATCAAATAAATGACATGATGTTCCATAAACGGTATATCAAATAAATGACATGATGTTCCATAAACGGTATATCAAATAAATAGACAGGCTTGTGACCACCACAGACGCATATCCCTGCTTTCTATCGCAGGACATAATCTTGACAGAATCCTGCTCAACCGCTTCACAGCCCATCTTGACCAAGGACTCCTGCCTGAAGGCCACTGTGGCTTCCGAAGAGAGCGAGAAACCATCGATATGGTGTTGGCTGCCAGGCAGCTGCAAGAGAAATGCCAGGAGCAGAACTCTGACCTTTTCTCGTCCTATGTTGAACTGAACAAGGCTTTCGACACAGTTGCCAGAGAGGGTCTGTGGAATATCATGGCCAAGTACGGTTGCCCAAGGAAATTCATCGTCTTGATGCATCAATTCCACGAAGGCATGCAGGCCAGAGTCCAGGACAGACGAGAGTCATCTGACCCTTTCCCAGTCACAAACGGTGTCAAGCAGGGATGCGTCCTGTCACCAACACTGTTTAGCCTCATGTTTTCTGCCATGCTGACAGAGGCCTTCAGAAACGAGGATGTTGGTGTCAAACTGAGGTACACAATGATGGCAAACAGTTCAACCTTAGGAGGCTCCAGGCAAAAACCAAGGTCATGACGGACACAATCATAGACCTGCTGTTCCCAAACAGAGATGAATCCATACTAATACAGGAGCAGTATATTGAAATATCCATAAATGAGGAACTTAAACAAATATTAGAACGAGGAATACACAAATTATGGTTACAAAAACAGATCCTGCATTACGGGTTATTGCACAGAAGTCGTTAACTGCTTTCCCGTCTTCCTAATTGTTGGAACAAGGATTCATGCCATTATAAACCTCATCATACAAAAAATAGCAAACTTATTGCTTATTATTGCTCCTGGGGATTTGTGTTTGCTACTCACAATTTTTTGAGCCGGACACACTAATAAAATATCACGTTCAAAAGATATCATTTCAATAAATGTATTTCTTTATACATGTTTTTAAAAATTTGTAACTTATGTACTAATGTATTTATGTAAATTTTTTTACCTGGGAGGTCCGTAGGCAAATTAAGATTATAAAAAGGGGTCCCAGGGTCATAAAAGTTTGGGAACCACTTGATTACACGAACGTTTTGGTTTTGAACTATTGACTAACGGGAATGTTCAAAATGTGGATAAAGTTTGCCTACCTTGTTTCTAACACTTCGCCTACTTATCAAACCAAATGAAAAACGTATTATGCTAATGGCAATAATGGAGTCGGACTCAGAGACAGAAGATGACGACACCTCTTTTGAAGAGTTACTGCGTGACAAAATATAGATAAAAGTTCCCGATACAATGGTGTAAACTTAATGAACATCAATATCCGATAATGTCATTCCTTGCCAAGACCGTTTTGTGCAATACCATTTACCCCAGTTCCATGTGAATGATTGTTCAGCTCGGCTGGTTATATTGTCAATGAGACCCGCTAATCACTTGAACCACATAATGTTACCACACTTGTCTTTTTACGTAGTTGGTTAAAAGATGTCATATAAAGGAGAGTTTGCAGTGTTATTTAGATCTTCAACAATAACGTTTTATAAGTGTTACTAATGACATTATAAATTTTAATTTTTGGCTTTAATCGAATTAACGATTAATTTATCGTTACTTTTTCAAAAGTTAAAGATTAAATTTAAATTAATCGTTAACAGCCATCCTTTCAATATATCACATATCCCTAAAAACGTGTTAATATGGCAATGCATCACTTTATCCCAAGAACCGTGTTTATCTGGCAATGCATCACTTTGTCCCAAGAAACGTGTTTATTTGGCAATACACCACTTTATCCCAAGAAACGTGTTTATTTGACAATACATAACTTTATTCCACGAAACGTTTTTATTTGGCAATACACCAATTTATCCCAAGAAACGTGTTTATATGGCAATGCATCACTTTATCCCAAAAAACGTAATTATCTGGGTGATATCACAGAGGCGCCAACCTGCTTACCCATTGAGAATGAAAACAAAAATGGCGCTCTTCCGTGTGTTCCTTTGATCCAGACACCAAACACATGTAGTATACGGACAAACCGCAGAATGAATCGAGGAGGGTAGTTCCAACTGAATTGATACCGTTTCTAGTGCGTTTGTTTATGTTTAACCAAAGAATCCCAGCGAAGTGCTTGTAAAACAATCCCTGACACTCACACATCTACAACACGCGTGCTCCAGCTCTAACATGTCGACTCCGACAGTCCAGTCTTCTCAGGTCCATCCAAGCCCCTGCTCACAGTTCACGCAACACTCTTACGAAATTTTAATGCAATTTTATAAGCACACATTTCATTGCTACCTGCGTGGAGCGAAGGAAAACATGTACGCACGCGCGCTCACACATAAACACACACAAGGAGACACACACAGGCAAGCACACACACGCAGTCGCACATTCAATAAAATAATCGTTATTTAGTGAATGCACCCGTGCCAACAAAGGATGCCATGTAACTGTCTCTTACATACACTGACCCCCCCCCCACACACACACACACGCACACACTCACAATTATGCACACACGCCTCGCCAGCCTGAAGATCACCTCTTGGATGTACCTACTTCCTCAGGCTTGACTTCTACACACGTCGATAGATCAAGGAGATAAAAAAAAATCCCTATCATTCTATATCAAGTCTATCTATTAACGGGAAAGTCTTAATGACTGTCGAGTCGCTAAGGAAAGGTATCGATTATCAGGCTGTGCTGTTTAAAGCTTCGCTTATAAACGGGTTGAAATCAAATTAATTTTTTTTATCTTTAAATTTCTCTTTGCAACCGATCGCTTTAACGTTTTTCTATAAAACTCTTGATGTATAACAGAGACACGAGATTTTTTTTTGTTTTTGTCTCCCCCCCCCCCCCCCTATTTTTCTTAAAAACAGATCTTTTGTGTCTTGCTTTCAAGGTGAGTGTGAAGGGAGGTAACCGCTGTTGCGCTAATTGGAAAGAGTTGCTGCCCATGGATGTACAAGCTGTTGCCATATGGTGATTTTTTAAATTGCTCTGAACTTTAAATTTTCATTAAAGAAATCAAATGATTGGGCAGAGAAAGTGTGCGCGGGGGGGGGGGTATTATTCGCCATATTCTATATTGACCGTTGATCATTCGAAGAGTGGTACAAGTGAAAGTCACTGGCAAACGGAAGCGCAATTAGCTTACGTAAAGACTAATGGGTGGCTGGATAGCGAAGTCAGTAGTGCGCTCACCACACAAGCTGAGGGGCTTTGGATCGAGCCCACGCAAAGCCACAATAAGAGTGATGAATGACTAATGCTAAGAAAATCCTCCGCTGACGTGGAAGGGAATCGGGTCTACCAAGCCTCTAATAAGTTCCAATGTGGGTCCCAAAAATTTTCCTATGGAAAAATTTGGGACCCCCTTACGACCATCTGTTATGGGACTTACTTTTACAAAGTCCGATGCCAAATGAGCCTCTCTTATTAGGCCAGTAATGATTTATTTCAGGTAACATTGTATCTTGCCATTGTAGTAGATAAACTCAACAAACTTGTGGGTACTAGAGACATGCTAGCAAACATTACAGGCAACATTTTTTGTCATGGGCACATCATAAAAATTGTTACTAGAATCATAGAGGAACTTTGCCACTCATTGGCGCATCATAACATTGTTACAAGAATCATAGAGAAACTCTGCCACTCATTGGCACATCATAAAAATTGTTACTAGAATCATAGAGGAACTTTGCCACTCATTAGCGCATCATAACATTCTTACTAGAATCATAGAGGAACTTTGTCACTCATCGGCGCATCATAACATTGTTACTAGAATCATAGAGGAACTCTGCCACTCATTGGCGCATCATAACATTGTTACTAGAATCATAGAGGAACTTTGCCACTCATTAGCGCATCATAACATTGTTACTAGAATCATAGAGGAACTTTGTCACTCATCGGCGCATCATAACATTGTTACTAGAATCATTGAGGAACTCTGCCACTCATAGGCACATCATAACATTGTTACTAGAAACTAGAAACAAAAAGAAACTTTGCAGCTCATGTAGACCATAATAAAGTGTTATTAGAATCACACAGTTACTTTGCGGGTCATGTAAGCATCATTTGTGTCGGGTTTTTTTTACGGCAGTGTCGTAAACTTCGCTTTCCATTTTCAACAGTGCTTCTCAAACTTTTAGAATGGCGGCCCCACAGGGGTTTTTCTATTGCATCAGGGACCAGAGACCTGATGCACTGACGTGGGAGCGAAATGAAATTTATTTTATTTTAATTGTTTCCTTGTATGTGTTTATAGCTGAAAAATTGACATATTCTATAGGGCTAGGATTAATTGACAAATTCTATAGGGCTAGGATTAATTAACATATTCTATAGGGCTAGGATTAATTGACATATTCTATAGGGCTAGGATTAATTGACATATTCTATAGGGCAAGGATTAATTGACATATTCTATAGGGCTAGGATTAATTGACATAGTCTATAGGGCTAGGATTAATTAACATATTCTATAGGGCTTGTATTAATTAACATATACTATAGGGCTAGTATTAATTAACATATTCTTTAGGGCTGGTATTAATTAACATATTCTATAGGGCTAGGATTAATTAACATATTCTATAGGGCTGGTATTAATTAACATATTCTATAGGGCTATGATTAATTAACATATTCTATAGGGCTAGTGACAATTAACATATTCTATGGGGCTAGGATTAATTGACATATTCTATAGGGCTAGGATTGATTGACATATTCTATAGGGCTAGGATTAATTGACATATTCTATAGGGCTAGGATTAATTCACATATTCTATTGGGCTAGTATTAATTAACATATTCTAGAGGGCTAGTATTAATTAACATATTCTATATGGCTTGTATTAATTAACATATTCTAGAGGGCTAGTATTAATTAACATATTCTATAGGGCTAGTATTAATTAACATATTCTATATGGCTTGTATTAATTAACATATTCTAGAGGGCTAGTATTAATTAACATATTCTATAGGGCTTGTATTAATTAACAAATTCTATAGGGCTAGTATTAAAAATGGAGGATTAAAATTACATTTTCTGTCCATTTTTGATTACTTGAATAACTGTTTGTTACTATAAAGGACAATAACTGTTTGTTACTATAAAGGACAATAACTGTTTGTTACTATAAAGGAAAATAACTGTTTGTTACTATAAAGGACAATAACTGTTTGTTACTATAAATGTCAATAATTGTTTGTTACTATAAATGTCAATAACTGTTTGTTACTATAATGGCCAATAACTGTTTGTTACTATAGATGTCAATAATTGTTTGTTACTATAAATGTCAATAACTGTTTATTACTATGAAGGCCAATAACTGTTTGTTACTATAAATGTCAATAACTGTTTGTTACTATAAATGACAATAACTGTTTGTTACTATAAATGTCAATAATTGTTTGTTTCCATAAAGGACAATAACTGTTTGTTACTATAAAGGACAATAACTGTTTGTTACTATAGATGTCAATAATTGTTTGTTACTATAAATGTCAATAACTGTTTATTACTATAAAGGCAAATAACTGTTTGTTACTATAAATGTCAATAACTGTTTGTTACTATAAAGGACAATAACTGTTTGTTACTATAAACGACAATAACTGTTTGTTACTATAAATGTCAATAGTTGTTTGTTACTAAAAACGGTAATAACCGTTTGTTACTTTATACGTCAATAACCGTTTAATACTATAAACGTCAATAACTGTTACTATAAACGTCAATAACTGTTACTATAAACGACAAGAACTGTTTGTTACTATAAAGGACAATAACTGTTTGTTACTATAAATGTCAATAATTGTTTGTTACTATAAAGGACAATAACTGTTTGTTACTATAAAGGACAATAACTGTTTGTTACTATAGATGTCAATAATTGTTTGTTACTATAAATGTCAATAACTGTTTATTACTATAAAGGCAAATAACTGTTTGTTACTATAAATGTCAATAACTGTTTGTTAATATAAATGTTAATACCGTTCGTTACTATAAACGTCAATAACCGTTAGTTACTATAAGCGTTAATAACTGTTTGTTACTATAAACGTCAATGGCCGTTAGTTACTATAAGCGTTAATAACTGTTTGTTACTTTAAACGTCAATAGTCGTTAGTTACTATAAACGTCAATAACTGTTATTATAAACGTTAATAACTGTTTGTTACTATAAATGTCAATAACTGTTTGTTACTATAAACGTCAATAACTGTTTGTTAATATAAACGTCAATAATTGTTACTATAAACGTCATTAACCGTTTGTTACTATTAACGTCACTAACCATTTGTTACTATAAACAACATTAACCTTTTGTTACTATAAAGGTCACTAACCATTTGTTACTACAAACGTCACTAACCATTTGTTACTATAAACGTCAATAACTATTTGTTACTATAAACGTCAATAACTGTTTGTTACTATAAACGTCAATAACTGATATTATAAACGTTAATAACTGTTTGTTACTATAAATGTCAATAACTGTTTGTTACTATAAACGTCAATAACAGTTTGTTAATATAAACGTCAATAATTGTTACTATAAACGTCATTAACCGTTTGTTACTATTAACGTCACTAACCATTTGTTACTATAAACGTCATTAACCTTTTGTTACTATAAAGGTCACTAACCATTTGTTACTACAAACGTCTCTAACCATTTGTTACTATAAACGTCAATAACTATTTGTTACTATAAACGTCAATAACTCTTTGTAACTATAAACGGAAATAACCGTTTGTTACTATAAACGCCAATGACTGTTTGTTACTATAAACGTCATTAACAGTTATTATAAACTTCGATAACTGTTATTATAAACGTTAATAACTGTTTGTTACTGTAAACGTCAATAACTATTTGTTACTATAAACGTCAATAACTGTTTGTTACTATAAACGTCAATAACTCTTTGTAACTATAAACGGAAATAACCGTTTGTTACTATAAACGCCAATGACTGTTTGTTACTATAAACGTCATTAACAGTTATTATAAACTTCGATAACTGTTATTATAAACGTTAATAACTGTTTGTTACTATAAACAACAATAACTGTTTTTTACTATAAATGTCAATAACCGTTTGTAACTATAAATTTTAATAACTTTCGTTACTATAAACGTCAATAGCCATTAGTTACTATAAGCGTTAATAACTGTTTGTTACTATAAATGTCAATAGCCGTTAGTTACTTTAAGCGTTAATACTGTTTGTTACTATAAAAATGTTAATAACTGTTTGTTTCTATAAACGTCAATAACCGTTTGTTACTATAAACGTCAATAGCCGTTTGCTACTATAAACGTCATTAATTTTTACTATAAACGGCATTAACTGCTCCTATAAACGTTAATAACTGTTTGTTACTATAAACGACAATAACTGTTTGTTACTATAAATGTCAATAACCGTTTGTTACTATAAATGTTAATAACCGTATGTTACTATAAATGTCAATAACTGTTAGTTATTAAAAACGTAAATAACCGTTTGTTACTATGAAGGTCAATAACTGTTTGTTACTATAAACGCCAATAACTGTTTGTTACTATAAACGTCAATAACCGTTCTTTACTATAAACGTCAATAACTGTTCTATACTATAAACCTCAATTAACGTTTGTTACTATAAACGTCAATAACCGTTCTTTACTATAAACGTCAATAACTGTTCTATACTATAAACGTCAATAATCGTTTGTTAATATAAACGTCAATAACTGTTCGTTACTTTAAACGACAATAACTATTTGTCATTATAAATGTCAATAATCGTTTGTTAATATAAACGTCAATAACCGTTTTTAACTATAAACGTCACTAACCATTTGTTATTATAAACGTCAATAACTATTTGTTAATTTTTACTATAAACTTCAATAACTGTTTGTTACTATAAACGTCAATAACCGTTTTTTACCATAAATGTCATTAACAGTTACTATAAACATCAATAACTGTTATTATAGACATCAATAACTGTTTGTTACTATAAACGTCAATAACTGTTTGTTAATATAAACGTCAATAACTGTTACTATAAACATCATTAACCGTTCTTTACGCTAGACGTCAATTACCGTTTCTTACTATAAATTACTATAACTGTTTGCTATTATAAACGTCAAAAACCGTTTGTTACTATTAACGTCAATAACTATTTGTTACTCTAAATGTCATTAACCGTTTGTTACTATAAACGTCATTAACAGTTACTATAAACGTCAATAACTGTTATTATAAACGTTAATAACTGTTTGTTACTATTAACGACAATAACTGTTTGTTATTAAAAACGTCAATAACTGTTTGTTACTATAAACGTCAATAACTGTTTGTTACTAAAAACGTAAATAACTGTTTGTTACTATAAACGTTAATAACTGTTGCTATAAACGTTAATAACTGTTTTTTTTACTATAAACGTTAATAACTGTTACTATAAACGTTAATAACTGTT
>MUZC01000180.1:294736-316748 GCA_002072015.1 Radix auricularia | reverse complement strand
ATCACTTGCCAAGTAAACGTCAAAAATCTTTTTGTGTAGTGTGTGAGCGGCCGGGACATTCCTAACCCCTGGGTTACCCTCGGGTTAACTTGACAGTTTGACCTAACCCCTGGGTTACCCGTGAGATGCCAAAAGATCAAAAGTCTTACCGTAACATTGTCTCAGTGACATCTTTGCCACGGTGCTTGAGGCTGATAAGGTTTACTTTTGTGTTGCAATTATCCTTGCCTTAGGGAGGTATCGACAAGTCAGTATGTAACGTAATAAAAGGGTCGTCCTGTGTTAGGACATTGACACAGTAGATATATGACATAGGGGAGTCCTAGGGTAGGATATTGACACTGTAGATATGTGAAATTGGGGAGTCATAGGGTAGGACATTGACACAGTAGTTATGGGACATAGGGGAGTCCTAGGATAGGACATTGACACAGAAGATATATGACATAGGGAGTCCTAGGGTAGGACATTGACAATGTAGATATGTGACATAGGGGAGTCCTAGGCTAGGAAATTGACACGGTAAGTATGTGACAGGTGAGTCCTAAGGTAGGACATTGACTCAGTAAATATATGACAGGTGAGTCCTAAGGTAGGACATTGACACGGTAAATATGTGACAAGTGAGTCCTAGGGTAGGACATTGACATGGTAAATATGTGACAGGTGAGTCCAGGGGTAGCACATTGACATAGTAGAAGTATGAAATGAAAGCTGTTATGTCAGCTAGCTTGTCACAGACCACAGTGCACCGTTATTTGTGATGTACGAACCTAACGTTAGCTCATAACTTTCCCAAAATGGCCAACTCAATGAAAACTATTTCCAGCCTTGTTTACGGCCGGCTCGTGACGTGTTTTACAATACTGCTAAGATCGTTTCAGAAAGCCCGTATTTTTGTTGGTAGCAATGCTTACTTCGTTTAAAATAGTCGATTATAAAGTTAAGATCGATCACAACATTTAAGTCGGTAGCATCCGTTGAAGTCGGTACCAACGCTTAAGTCAGTAGCAACATTTAAGTCAGTAGCAACAATTAAGTCATTAAAAACGTTTAAGTCGGTAGCAACATTTAAGTCGGTAGCAACATTTAAGTCGGTAGCAACATTTAAGTCGGTAGCGACATTTAAGTAAGTAGCAATGATTAATGCCAGGCTGCTAGAGACTCTAATTTTCATCAGTCCAGACATGTCTCTGGCACGAGGTTAATAAGATATTAGGACGCTGATGGCTGATGCCACCACAAAACCACCTAACTTCACAGCCACAATATCGCCGCCCAGTTCCACTGCCACCACTTGACAGCCACACATTAAAGCCACTTCACTGATAGGTCAGAGCCTGTCACTTGGCACACATACTCATCGACCGTGACAAAATAAGGGGAAAAAAACTATTTAAAAAAACTTGATATCTTTCCAAACCTTTTTCTAATGAACAACTTCTCTTTAGTGAAAAGCTCCCAGTAAAGTCGAAATGTTTTTATTTTCAAATTGCCTACACTGCATTCAGCAAAAAAATGAGTTTAAATATTTATTTTTTTTAAACTTAAAAAAAATTTTTCACTATAAATCTTTTGTATACGAGACATAACTATAGATCTAAGGATCTTCATTATAGACTAATACGCAGGGCAAAGCAATCCGAAAATAACAAAATTCTAGTTATGTCTCATAAAACGTGTTTAATATATGCGCACCGATCGTGAATATATTTTTAAAAAGTACTGTCAATGTAATGCGCACCTTATTGCGTGACATGAAAGGTTGTTGAACATATTACGCACCACAAAACTATCTCAAAAAATTAACATGATATAAAGAGATAAATAAAATGCTTTAAAAATTCAATAATTCAATTACTGTCGATCTGAAATTTTGAGACATCATTTTTATCATCGGCATGAGTCTGCCTGCAAAATTCCAGTTCGCTAGCTTGTGAGAAAGTGGGTTAAAAATCGATCCAAGTTTTTTTGGCAGGCACGCATGGTCGGTCGGTCGCACGGGCTCAGACACCACAAGTAAATATAAAGGATTTTAAAAAGCATAAGATTTCATAAATAATAAATGTATCTTCTTGAATACATAGCATTTACATTTTCAGCCGAAGAATCTAATATTCAAACGCTTTCCCCTTTCGAACTATTGCATTTTACTCGTTTTACAAAAAGAGATATGTGTTTAAGAAACATATAGACTAATGGTTCACAATATTATTGCTGGAGGGAGCTGCGTTTAAAATCACAAAAATATAGTTAGAAAAGTTTTGGCTAGGTCGCTGCAAACTCCATCCAAATCCTCCCCCGCCACCCCACCNACCAACCCCTCCCCAAACCACCACCGTTTACGAGGTAATTGAACCACGATTGAGAATTCAAAGAAAATGGAAACGGTTACATTGTTAAAAAAAAAAAGGGGGGGGGGCACATAATTCTATGTTTTCTTTTTCGCCATCAGCAATTGTTGTTCTTGATTCGCAGCTGTACCGAGTTTCTGTAGATATTTTTAATAGGGAAGTGGAATGGATTTAACTCACAAGATTTCTTTCTGACTGTCAGATAGACACATGCAGACAGAAACACACAGGTAGACAGACACATGCAGACAGAAACACACAGGTAGACAGACACATGCAGACAGAAACACAACAGGTAGACAGACACATGCAGACAGAAACACACAGGTAGACAGACACATGCAGACAGAAACACACAGGTAGACAGACATGCAGACAGAAACACACAGGTAGACAGACACATGCAGACAGAAACACACAGGTAGACAGACACATGCAGACAGAAACACACAGGTAGACAGACACATGCAGACAGAATCACACAGGTAGACAGACACATGCAGACAGAAACACACAGGTAGACAGACACATGCAGACAGAAAGTTAGGGAAAATAAATAAATTGTGGATTGCATATGTGCAAACATATTTTTTTGCTAACACATAGAGGCTGCAGACAAACCGGTTTTTTTTTTTTAGTTTAAATTAATTTTTATGGTAATGGTTTCAGTACTTATAAGAAAGCTTTTCCAGAACTGGTTTAAAATTTTTTTTTTTTTAATTTCTTTCCAAAAACTGCTGCTGCCTTGCGCTTTGCACTCTTTGTTCTTAGCAAATTATACAATGGCACAATCGTGACATTCAACAGTGTTACAAGTCACTCTTTAGCTAGATGCTATAGTGTTTCAAGCCAGTCTTTAGCTAGATGCTACAGTGTTGCAAGCCGGTCTTTAGCTAGATCCAACAATGCTGCAAGCCAGTCTTCAGCTAGATGCTACAGTGATGCAAGCCATTCTTTAGCTAGATCCAACAGTGATGCAAGCCAGTCTTTAGCCAGATGCTATAGTGTTTCAAGCCAGTCTTCAGCTAGATGCTACAGTGATGCAAGCCATTCTTTAGCTAGATCCAACAGTGATGCAAGCCAGTCTTTAGCCAGATGCTACAGTGCTGCAAGCCAGTCTTTAGCTAGATGCTACAGTGCTGCAAGCCAGTCTTTAGCTAGACGCTAGTGCTGCAAGCCAGTCTTTAGCTAGATGCTACAGAGCTGCAAGCCAGTCTTTAGCTAGATGCTAGTGCTGCAAGCCAGTCTTTAGCTAGATACTACAGAGCTGCAAGCCAGTCTTTAGTTAGATGCTAGTGCTGCAAGCCAGTCTTTAGCTAGATGCTAGTGCTGCAAGCCAGTCTTTAGCCAGATGCTACAGTGCTGCAAGCCAGTCTTTAGTTAGATGCTAGTGCTGCAAGCCAGTCTTTAGCCAGATGCTACAGTGCTGCAAGCCAGTCTTTAGCCAGATGCTACAGTGCTGCAAGCCAGTCTTTAGTTAGATGCTAGTGCTGCAAGCCAGTCTTTAGTTAGATGCTAGTGCTGCAAGCCAGTCTTTAGCTAGATGCTACAGAGCTGCAAGCCAGTAGTAAACAACTAGTAGTCGCGATAATTCTTGTACATAGTACCAGCCTAATTAACATAGTTGACTATAAACACCAAATGAACGCAGTGTCAACACGGTGACGGTATAACACATTGTACTGTTAACAAGACTTAAGCACGGTGTAGTTAACAACTAATTCTATTTTTAATGGGAGATAAGTAAAAGTAGGTTGGGTAAGTTCTGGTTTTCAAGTAACGAAAATATTTTTTTTAAATGTGCTCCTTACAAACTCGAGCATGTCTTTACTTTAAAATGATCGCCATATTTGGTTTCGACCATTGTAGTTCTCTTTCCGTCGTGTTCATAAACCATTTACTGACCCCATCTATTGAGTCACGTCCCACACATTGTGACAGATTGACGTGACAACCTCGGGGCTAATGTTATGTGTCAATCTATTGAGTCACGTCCTACACGTCGTGACAGATTGACGTGACAACCTCGGGGCTAATGTTATGTGTCAATCTATTGAGTCACGTCCCACACGTCGTGACAGATTGTGACAACCTCGGGGCTAATGTTATGTGTCAATCTATTGAGTCACGTCCCACACGTCGTGACAGATTGACGTGACAATCTCGGGGCTAATGTTATGTGTCAATCTATTGAGTCACGTCCCACACGTCGTGACAGATTGACGTGACAACATCGAGCTAATGTGATGTGTCAATCTATTGAGTCACGTCCCACACGTTGTGACAGATTGACGTGACAACCTGGGGGCTAATGTGATGTGTCAATCTATTGAGTCACGTCCCACACGTCGTGACAGATTGACGTGACAACATCGAGCTAATGTGATGTGTCAATCTATTGAGTCACGTCCCACACGTTGTGACAGATTGACGTGACAACCTGGGGGCAAATGTGATGTGTCAATCTATTGAGTCACGTCCCACACGTTGTGACAGATTGACGTGACAACATCGGTCTAATGTGATGTGTCAAACAAAGTTGATGCGTCAAAACTGTTGATATTTATGTTTTTGTAAACCCAACGGGGGGTTCTCATTTTGCGATGACTTTTTCCACATGGTTCCACCCCAGTGAACCGGGACGGACAGCTAAAGAACAACACACGGAACAACAAACACAAAAATCAATATTAACTTCTGGGAACATCAAATCTATACAGTGTGCAGCATCGTTCGGAGGTAATGGCGCCAATCTGCACGCGCACAAGTAATCTCTAACCCCGCGACAGCTTTTGCGTACTTGGCGACAATTGAGTTGATAAAGACGTAAACTAGAACTTGTGTGCGTGTGTGTTGGGTTAAAATCGTAGGCTTGTTGTAAATAAAGGCAGTTTAAAAGATGTTAAAACAAATAACGTCTGGCAATACGACAGGATGGTACAGACGATAATAAAAGTTGAATGTTCTCGTTGCAAAATGGCTTTTATTGATCGATAAGACACAAGCAGGGGTTCTCAAACAACTACAACCACTGACATGAAAGCCATCATTCAACTTGGCAGATCTGGGGGTGCGGGTGGTATGGAAGAATATGAGAAAGTTAGTTAAACATTTATTCGTCTCCAATCAGATGCCACTATAAGTTGTTTCAAACTGAGTTTTTTATCTGTTCAAAGTGGAAAGTTCACTTTATGAAGGTTATGTATAGCGTTCCACGAGGTACATTCCTGAGGTTGTCAAGCTTACGTTACACTCCAAGAGGTGCGAGCTGGACAGGGACCCTTCAAAAAACATCAAACCAATTTGTTAATGCAGGGGTTTGAGACCCACAGAAGAGTGTTTTATTTTGATAGCTGCTTGTTGTCGGTCTTAGAACAAGAATCGAATAAATAACTCGTTGTCGGGAGAGAAATTTTAGTTTGAATGTAAACCAACAACGGTATTGATGGGGGTGCTCTACAATATAGAGGTCAATGGGGCCATCTCAATAAATAGGGTCGAGCCTGACTAACCTCTTATCTTTTTCCTATATTGTATCTTTTAATATGATACATACGCTCTTTTTATATAGGAGATTACTTACAAAGAACAGCATTATCAATGAACCAATTAAATTATTTCATGATTTTTTTACGGAAATAAGAATATAAATAAATAAGCGAAATTGTCCCCGCACTTGCTATTAACAACTATGCTTTGTAAAATGTAGGACCCAAAGGAAATTCTGACGGAACAAATATTTTTATGGCCTATATTTTAGGGCTTGGTGTCAAGTTTTAAATGACTCACTTTTGACTTTTGGTAAAAGTTTTGTTGTTTTTTTTTAATATTGATGTCAATAAAACTTCTGCAAAAAAAAATGTAACGCCATTTGTATTTTTGGGAGTGTATGAAATACCGCTGAAAGCCGCTCTGTCTTGGTAAGGAAAAAAACGAATCGGAGATTATCTTTCCTACCCACCACGTCCCCTCTTTGGGTGTGACTTTGATGAAGACAATAAATTGACGGAAATGAACGGGAAATCTAAGTAGAAAGATAGTCTATGAATGTGGTGAGACTTTCAAGCACAGGTTAGACGTTTTCTGTGTTAGACGTTGACTGCTGTGCTAAACCTTCGTCCGGATGGTTCGACCACTGACGTAATGAAAATATGAAAAATGAAAGGGTCGAAACGTCCTGTGACCCTCCAAAACCTGATTTTTATCTATAAGCAATACAACCTACAGCTTAGGGCCCCTACTTGTTTTGGGGCCCCAAAAATTGTTATAGTGAGCAATGTTTATACACACTCTAATATGTTGTGATTGGCGCAATAATTTGTTCGTTCAAAGTCATGAAAACTGTGTAGACTATAAAACAGCTTCAGTTACATATTTAACAAAGAAAACGGGGCTCAACAATTGACTGCTAAATAGACCTATCATAGCAGAGAAAAAATAAACGGCTGTACTGGAGAAAAGAAATCTTGAACGAGTTGTGGCAGTCGTAATAACTAGAGCACTGCGTGGTTCACCTTTCAGATGTGATTTCAAATATTTTGCTCTCCTCACTATGGCAATTTCCTTGAAATGCTCGAATCTATAGCAAAATTTGATACCCGCATAGCAAGCCATAAAGAGAAAAATTAGGGTATAAAGGATCAAGTGTCACATCATATCTGTCTATGACAATATGTAATTAACGTATCCAAATTATGGCACATAAATTAAGAGACACAATCTTTATATGACAATATATGATGAACGCATTCAAAATTATGGTACATAAAGTAAGAGACACAATCGTGGATGATTTAAGAACTGTAGAGTACTTCAGGTTAACTGTAGATTCCACGCCTGGCCAGATCTGTTGATCAGCTCACCGTTATCACTGTTATTGCCTGATGATGATTACAGAAAAGCAGACGTAGAAGAAGGAATAGTAAAAGCTAAGAAGATGATTGCAAGAAACGTCAATATAGAAGAAATTATTTAAATGATGATAAAGATGATGCTTTAGAGAACCAAGAGTAAAGTTCAGAGTAAAAACATTTACACGTTAAATTAAACGGCTTTATTCGATTCAAGTCTGGCACAGGGCACAGGGCACAGAGGGTCTCAATATACAATGACAAGTTTTCATTCTTAACGAAATTAGAAGCTTCAGAAAAATATTTTTATTTATTAGTTATGCTTTATAACGAACATCTGATGATGATGGATCTGTATAGGCAGGGCCGGCCCTGTGTATAGGGCAGTCATAAGATGATGGATCTGTATAGGCAGGGCCGGCCCTGTGTATAGGGCTGTCATATGATGATGGATCTGTATAGGCAGGGCCGGCCCTGTGTATAGGGCTGTCATATGATGATGGATCTGTATAGACAGGGCCGCCCTGTGTATAGGGCAGTCATAAGGTGATGGATCTGTATAGGCAGGGCCGGCCCTGTGTATAGGGCAGTCATAAGGAATCTTTTTGTGTCCGCGTGCCCAAAATTCAACCAAAAACGACTTCTTTTTTTTTTTGGCTAACTGCCAACAAACATTCCAGTCAAGCTCGGAAATGGGGTTTGGCACAGCAAAACAACAAATTTGTCGTCAGAATTAAAGAGAAATAACAAAAAGAGAGTTTTCAACCATTAGAAAAAACTTTTTATTTAAGGATTTAAATTGATTATGTGAAATAAGTAGGATTTTTGCTGTTGCACACATACTAATAATTCGTAAAACCTTGACTCCTACTTCGTTAATTTGATAGCAACACATGCAGCGCTCGCTTATCTGCCAGTCTGTTTCTTCAATAATTTTATATACAACGACATGTACAAATGAGCAGGACGAATGGCCCCCGCTGGGGTCGAAATATCACTTTGGGTAAAAGGAGTGGGATGAAAAGAAAAAAGTGGGGGTGGCAACAATGCTACATGCGTTCACTTGCGTTGTTCCTTCACAGAATAACATATGATTCGTGGTGTAGTGGTTATCACGTCCGCCCTGCACTCGAAAAATCCTGCGTTCAATTCCCAGATGGAACAATTTTTTAAAAAAAATAATGTGTTTTTTTCTGCCTGTTCTTTTCCACATTTTTTGCAAACACGACTAACCCTAGAGTCGGTAAATCACAATTTATGGTTGACAAGGGGTGGTAGTAAAGGGTGGTGGGGGGCAGGTAACTACAACCACTGTGCACATGTCTCCACGTTGACTCTCTTTTCTTTTTCTTTACTTCGAGCTGCTGTTTTTTTCCGTTCTCTCAAAACGCCCCCTCCCCAGCTTTTTTTCACTATCAAAGTCGAGCAACTCATCTTGTTTGTTATAATTCAAAGCTAAAAACATTTCTTTGCACGCATAAAATGATCCAAAGTAAGGATATTACCGCCAAGTATTTTCTTTAATTTGGCAGAAAATCTTACTCTCTTTAAGGGTTTCATTTTCAAAACTCTGAATTGTGCCGTACTGTGTTATCTCTGTACACACCCTCTTCTCAGATGTAGCAAGTAGATCAGAGATTATTGTGGGGTTGTTTTTTTTACGTCGGGCTTTCATGAAATGGCTCCCTTTCCAGATTTTCAAGATCTAACCATTGTAAATAGAAATATCAAGTTCTTCAAACTTGGAATTTTCTGGAGATGTAAGAAAACAAACGGTTCTTTCCATCTGGTGGAACTGTACAAATATGTCATTAAAATTGCAGCTGATACAATGCTCGAAAACTCCTTTTAGATTTCTTCGTTACTAGAATGATTGTGTGCAAATTGTGTAGAATTTTCAAGATGCTTCTTTAGATTTAGAAAATATTTAAGCTGATCACTTGCAGAATCTCTTTCAAAATCATGCAGATATCTTTCAAGTGTTTCTATGTCGCTAAACATCCTTCCTGCTTTTTTCCCCACGCCTTGCAGTTCCTTATTGAGAACATTGCAGTGTTCTATACTTGTATATACTCCATTTTGGCTTATTTGGGCTTAGTTGGGCTTAGTTGGGCTGAGTTGGGCTTCGCTTGGTTGAGTGCTCGCGAACAAACATGGTCTTATTAAGCTTTCGTGTTTTGCTGTGACATTAAACTGCGTGTTTTTATATTACATG
Source organism: Radix auricularia (assembly GCA_002072015.1). Lineage (NCBI taxonomy): Eukaryota > Metazoa > Mollusca > Gastropoda > Lymnaeidae > Radix > Radix auricularia. Next base: position 307,329 of record MUZC01000180.1, on the reverse strand, counting down.
TGTGCACTCTGTTTAAGACATTCTACCAGAGTTATTCACAGGTCACCTCAAAACGCTTAGATCTGAAAAACGATAGTTTGCAATAAATGTGAAATTGTTAGCAAATATCAGCTGCTTCTGATTTGGCGCATTATTAACCATGTAAAATTTAATATCTGTCAGGGAAACATTATAGAGTTATTGGGTTTTCCCTGACATGTCAATGTTGTTACTTGTGTTTGGTGCGGTGCAGTGCGCACGGTATGAAAGAGTATGACGTAATAGTGTGAACGTGACGTAGTGAGAAGGCAGTTGTCGTGAGCGAGAGATAGAGGTCGGTTGGTATATGGAGGAACCTTCGACCTGCAGTACACAAGGGATACACGAGTTTTGGCGTTGCCCAGTGTTCGTCTGTTGGACCGAGAGTTGTTACATGTGATGTTAAGACGCATGGAGTTGTACTACAATTAATAAAGATTGCTATTAGTACAAGGACTTTGTGTTCAATCTATGTACGCAAGTTGGCGGTGAAGTCACGATCATAACCCCTAGACAACGAATCCCGACATTGGGGGCTCGTCCATCACGATAGTCATCAACACATTGGTGTGCTATAGACAGATCATCACTGAACAGTGCAAGGTGTCGGATACACACCGTATCCGTCTTGCAAGTCGCCAAAGAACCAGACAGTTTTGTCGAGCATCAAGGCGTCGACAGTGCTGTATAAATCAACGTTTTTTGGGGGTACGTTCCCGTACCAACAAAAATGCATCCACCTCCTGGTTGCTGCACAGTGTCCAGTGTGTTGCCGGTGAAAGTCCTGTCCGTGAGAGAGGCATCCGCCTCGTTGCTGTACAGTGTCCAGTGTGTGGTCGGTGACAGTCCTGTCCGTGAGAGAGGCATCTGCCTCCTCGTTGCCTCTCAGTATCCAATGTGTGTGTTGGTGACAGTCCTGTCCGTGAGAGAGGGATCAGCCTCCTCGTTGCCTCCCAGTATCCAGTGTGTGTCGGTGACAGTCCTGTCCGTGAAAGAGGCATCCACCTCGTCGTTGCTGTCAAGTATTCAGAGGCATCCGCCTCCTCGTTGCTGTCCAGTACCCAGTGTGTTGTCGAGTGCCAAGAGTGAACAGTGCCAGCACTTACGACGAGACCAGAACAGCCCAGGAGCCACAAGGGCAGACCAGAACCAAAGAACTTTGCCTATTTCAAGTGCCCAGGAAGGACCATAGGAATATAACTGTTATCACAAGAACTTTGAAGAAATGTAACAATTTAATGTTATTCTATGGATAAACATATGTGTGTTTTCATAAAACTGTAAGTACAACAATTAAATAATTAGAAACTATTGAAAAAAAATTGTAACGCAGGGCTAGACATTGCTAAGAAGTGATTGTAGAATAATAATCTTTTCTGTGTTTCTTTAATACATTTTTTTATATAATAGCAATAATAAATAAATAACATTTTTCTATTAAAAAAAAAATAATAATAAATTTATTTTAAAAAATGTTAATTAAAAAATGGAAACTAGAAGTAAAATGAAAGAGATAGATAAAATAATGGTGGATCTGAAAGCGATGGGAGAACAACACTTAAGGTTAGTGGGACAGGAATTGGATAAATTGGAAGCTGAGCAAATAAGAAGGGAAGGAGATGAACGAGAAGACAAGCGAAGAAGAGAAGCGACAGACATTCGAAGTCATGAATTAGAAATAGAGAGAATGAGATTGGAAGCAATGAAAAGCAATAAAAAGACGAAATTGTTGGAATTGAAACGTACAAAATTAAAAACTACCATTTGCTAAAGAGCCTACAAAAGTACGACAAATCTACTGATCTGGACCAATACATTGACAATTTTGAACATGTGGCCCAGCAAAATGGAGTGCCCAAAGAAGAGTGGTTGGCCCAATTACAGGTACGAGTGACGGGGGATATACAGGCATTCCTATTAACAGAGGATGTTAGAAAAAAATATCATGAATATGACACCGTTAAGTCACTGTTGTTGACGCACGCAGGATATAGTGCAGAGAGATATAGAGTAAAGTGGAATGAACTTAAACCACTGACTGATAATTTTAGAGAATTTCATTCACAATTAGTAAGGAGTTTAGACAACTGGGTGACCAGTACAGGAACAGACAGGTCGTACGAGGGGTTACGAGACCTGATGTGCCGTAATAAACTACTCATAAACATGAATCCCGAGATTGTGAAAACAGTTTTATTAAACAAACCCACGAGTTGCGAAAGTGTGCAGACTCAAATTGACCCTATCAAATCAACAGGGCAAGGTACCGTGGCCTAGAATAACAAAACAATTTTTCAGGCTGGGAGCGCAGAAGTATTTGGAGGTCAAAACAGAACTAGAAGGGGGTCAGCTGAAGGTAGATTAACAAGGGGACAAGGGGCCTGTTTTATGTGTAGACGAGAGGGACATTGAAGAAATAACTGCCTTCGACGACAGGAAAATAAGGCTTGGACACAGGCTGGAACAGAAGTGTATCGGGGAAGGCAGATGGGCACACGTTACAATCAGAGAGAGTACATGAGAGACTCACCAAACATGCAGAGAAACGATATATGACTACAAACTCAAAGGGGAGCAAAGGGAAGACAAAATAATAGGAAGAAAGTTAGGCCATTGGTAAGGAAAATGCACTATATAAACATAGCTGAAGACATACATAGAAAATCCACGGGAATATTATATTTAGAGAAAGGGAAATTATTTGGTAAGGAGGTTTCCATACTCAGAGACACGGGGTGTACCATCATCGGGGTTAAGAAGAAATTGGTACAGAGACATCAGATAATAGATAGACGCTATAAACTAAGACTTATAGATGGGACGGTGCTGGAGTATCCTACAGCATACATAGAAATTGATACTAAATATGTAAACGGTGTATTTTTAGCTGCATTATTCGACGACCCAGTGGCGGATCTCATTATAGGAAATGTGGGGGAAAATAAAGAATCGGTGCTCCACTATGGAAATGTAGTAACAAGGGCTCAAAGTAAGAGAGACATAGATAATGTCGCAACAACAGAAGGATTCAGTGCGAAAATGCCAGCAATACCAGAGAATATGAACATGAAAGAAGAACCCCTAGACAACGAATCCCGACAATATCATTGTCTCAAACAATCGAAACAAAATAAATAAGGTCGAAAATTATTTGTGTCATTTCTATCGCGATATATGAAAATCTTCATACTAGGCTAAGGCCGAATGACAATGGCATAGTGCGATAAGATAGACATTCAAGAACAGACTAAAAGTACAAAAACACTTAATTAAATAGTATTTTTTGTTGTGAATATTTATTAAGGAAGTGATAGTTTAGTCACGAACCAGCTGATGAGACTCTGCGTGCCGACTATGGCACGCGTGCCATCGGTTCGCCATCACTGGCTTATGGCCTTATCAGGTCTAAATCCAGCCCTGAAACCTCCTAAAATGTTGTATTCTAGCCTAGAAGCTTTTTTTATACCAATATAGTTTTATAGCCTTGGGTTGTCTTTATATCACACGGCATCAGCGTTTTTTGTATCACAAAAACTTGTTCTTGAATTCAAGTGTTCACTTATCTTATACTTATATATTATAGATGCATTCTCCAAGCATTTGCACAAGTCTCCAGGATAACTCAGCATTCTCAAAGTATGTTCACGGATCTTTTGAATAGTATGCTCACCTACTGTGTGGCACCTTCTCTAGATACGCTCATGTTTAACACGTTTCTTATCAGATAGTTTATTATTTCTAAGTTTCTTGCTAGTCTGTGGTAATTGGAAGTCATGTGACCTCATGTTTCAGCTTCTTGGATACAGGTTAGGTTTTAAGTTAATGATTAATGATCTCTGACCGTGACTCAACACAATCAGGGAAGCAGTTCTGACATATTATTTGACCAAAGGATATCAAACATATGTCCATCGTCCGCGATCACAGAAGTGCGGTATTTCAGAAGTGCGGTATTTCAGAAGTGCTGTATTTCAGAAGTGCGGTATTTCAGAAGTGCGTTGTTTCAGCATTCTTCTCAGCAGGGATTCTATTGACTAGCTCCATTTCCCCCGTGACGTCATTAGTAGTTGTTTTTTTCTATTAAAAACTCTCATCTCGTCTTGTTTGTTTTATAACAAAGTCTCATCTGGTCTTGTTTGTTTTATTACAAAGTCTCATTAGGTCTTGTTTGATGTATTTCAAAGTCTCATTTGGTCTTGTTTGTTTATGGCAAAGTCTCATCTGGTCTTGTTTGTTTTATTACAAAGTCACATCTGGTCTTGTTTGTTTTATCTCAAAGTCTCATCTGGTCTTGGGGGCCATCCATAAAGTACGTCAGGCTCCAGAGGGGGGATGGGGTGTAAGAAAGTGTGACGGTTTGTATCAGGGGGTAGGGAGGTGTCCGGCCATGTGTGACGTCACGGTGTTTTATATTAAATTTTATTTATTTTGTTATTTAAAAAATATATTTTTGTTCGAAAGTGTGACGTACTTTGGGAGGGGGGGGTCCTTGAGATTTGTGACAGTTTGTGACGAGGGGAGGGGGGTAAAAATGGTCACAAATAGCGTGACGTACTTTATGGACGGCCCCTTGTTTGTTTTTATACCGTCACACACGTCTTATCTGACCATGACGTAGCGACCAAACTTTGATTATTTTTAGATGGCTTATAAGATAAACTGTCAATTTCTGCCACACAAATCTCAGAGACCAGTACAAACCTGCAGTACTCGAGAATGACGACTTGGGTAAGATTTCTTGGTTTCATATTTCTCTATTTTGGGATCTTGCAGTTGTGTTAGATACAGAATTTTGAACGGCAACACATTTTACTATTGTTTCAAATTAACTCTCAACACATTTTTATTGTTTCAAATTAACTCTCAACACAATTTTTTATTGTTTCAAATTAACTCTCAACACAATTTTATTGTTTCAAATTAACTCTCAACACATTTTTATTGTTTCAAATTAACTCTCAACACAATTTTATTGTTTCAAATTAACTCTCAACACATTTTTTATTGTTTCAAATTAACTCTCAACATTTTGTGCAACCAGGAAATAAAATTCAACATAGTTATAAAATGTTTGCTTCATTAATGAATCCATTTTTTTCTATTGATATCTCCATGATTTTTCTATTTATACTTCAAAAAATTGCTGTAATTGTTTATATGTCTATTCCCATGATTATTTTAACGTGTTTTGAATGGCACCAACCCTTCACTTCCACTAACCTTTAACCCCATCCTCACCCCTCCAGCCCCCCTCTACCATCCCCCAAACCCTATAGCCAAAGTAGAACTATAACAGTCCATTCTGTCACTAGTACTATATAATACTCACCACCAATGTTATAGATCCAGTATGTTGCTTTGACCCCTTGACAAGTCTCGATCTCTCTCTCTACTCTAGTAATCCAACAAGGAAACGCACGTGTTGTGTTATTGTAACCTATTGGATTAGGTTTGCTGTCAAATATGTGCACATACACTGTGTATTGATTCAGCAATTAGTGGCTGACGTTATGAGCGGGACCAACTGGCAAAGGACGACAACTCGGTGATGTTTGACATATCTGCCATGACTTGAAATGTTGCACCTACGGTCGTTGGTTTCTCTTGTCAGTAAGAACCGATGGCTTGGGTGAGGGTTGGTAGAGAACGAACCACGAGTTTGATGTTAGAACAAACTAAAGAGTTGATGTTAGAACAAACCAAAGAGTTGATGTTAGAACAAACCAAAGAGTTGATGTTAGAACAAACTAAAGAGTTGATGTTAGAACAAACCAAAGAGTTGATGTTAGAACAAACTAAAAAGTTGATGTTAGAACAAACCATAAGGTTGATGTTAGAACAAACTAAAGAGTTGATGTTAGAACGAACCATAAGGTTGATGTTAGAACGAACCATAAGTTTGATGTTAGAACAAACCAGAAGGTTGATGTTAGAACAAACTAAAGAGTTGATGTTAGAACAAACCAGAAGGTTGATGTTAGAACAAACTAAAGAGTTGATGTTAGAACAAACCATAAGGTTGATGTTAGAACAAACTAAAGAGTTGATGTTAGAACGAACCATAAGAGTTGATGTTAGAACAAACCAGAAGAGTTGATGTTAGAATGAACTAAACAGTTGATGTTAGAACAAACTAAAGAGTTGATGTTAGAACGAACCATAAGAGTTGATGTTAGAACAAACCATAAGACTTGATGTTAGAACAAACCAAAGAGTTGATGTTATAACAAACCAGAAGGTTGATGTTAGAACGAACCAAACAGTTGATGTTAGAACAAACCAAAGAGTTGATGTTATAACAAACCAGAAGGTTGATATTAGAACAAACCAAAGAGTTGATGTTAGAACGAACCAAAAGAGTTGATGTTAGAACGAACCAAAAGAGTTGATGTTAAAACAAACCAAACAGTTGATGTTAGAACAAACCAAAGAGTTGATGTTAGAACAAACTAAAGAGTTGATGTTAGAACAAACCAAAAGAGTTGATGTTAGAACAAACTAAAGAGTTGATGTTAGAACGAACCAAAAGAGTTGATGTTAGAACAAACAAAAGAGTTGATGTTAGAACGAACCCAAAACAGTTGATGTTAGAACAAACCAAAGAGTTGATGTTAGAACAAACTAAAAGAGTTGATGTTAGAACAAACTAAAGAGTTGGTGTTAGAACAAACTAAAGAGTTGATGTTAGAACGAACCAAAACAGTTGATGTTACAACAAACTAAAGAGTTGATGTTAGAACAAACCAAAGAGTTGATGTTAGAACAAACTAAAGAGTTGATGTTAGAACAAACCAAAAGAGTTGATGTTAGAACGAACCAAAAGAGTTGATGTTAGAACGAACCAAAAGAGTTGATGTTGGAACAAACCAAAGAGTTGGTGTTAGAACAAACTAAAGAGTTGATGTTAGAACAAACCAAAGAGTTGGTGTTAGAACAAACTAAAGAGTTGATGTTAGAACAAACCAAAGAGTTGATGTTAGAACAAAACAAAAGAGTTGATGTTAGAACAAACTAAAGAGTTGATGAAAGAACAAACGAAAGAGTTGATGTTAGAACAAAAGGTTGATGTTAGAACAAACCAAAAGCATGTTGTGAAACCAAACCACACACTTGCCTGACTTTCAAAGCATGTATAATGTGTTTATGCTGATTCTCTAATGTAATATGAATTTCCTTAAAAGTCTAAGTATTATTTACTGAGCGTGATTTTTTTCAAATATGTGCCAATGTCTCTAAGAGAAAAAACAAAGTAATTGTCACATACAGTGATCGTTTGTTAATGTATGTTTAATTATTTAAACTCCTTCTCCACTAGCTAATTTACAATGAATTTGGTAACTGCACGTCTTTTATTTATTTAATTTATTGCAAAAACGTAAATTCGTGGTCTGTGGGGTAGATCTATGGTTCATTGGATGTGTTCATGGTCTGTAAGGTAGATATTTGGTTCATTAGATGTGTTCATGGTCTGTAGGGTAGATCTATGGTTCCTTGGATGCATTCATGGTCTGTAGTGTAGATCTATGGTTCATTAGATGTATTGATGGTCTGTAGTGTAGATCTATGGTTCATTAGATGTGTTCATGGTCTGTAGTGTAGATCTATGGTTCATTAGATGTGTTCATGGTCTGTAGTGTAGATCTATGGTTCCTTGGATGTGTTTATGGTTCAATGGGTCAATTCTTGATGATCTAAAGACTATTTATGCTGATACGACCGTACAATTGATGAGATATGCTCAACTCTGGCCAAATCACGATCTTGATTACCGCATGTACAATGCCCTCCCACCCACCCACCTCTACCTCCCGGCCTAAAACAAGTTCGCCTGCCCTCATAGACTGACATATTGAACGAGTCCCATTCCCATGGTGGTCTACTTTAGGGAAGCTCTATTTCTTAACTTAGTGAGACAGGCGTGGTCCTGAGGACATTTATTTTTATAAATGTCTTAGTCCTTGACAACGTGCACACAGTTCCCTAATCACGGTGACATACCGGTCTTGAGAACTTCAAATATCTTGACATCACAGTTTTCTCAAAAACAAATTTTATTCACAACTCAAATTTATCAAAAGTAAAATTTTAATTTTAAAAAATAACTCAAAAGATTGTAGGACAAGAACACCGATTATGTCTATACTCGAATATTAAAACATGTCTGCTCTAATTGATGAGCCGATATATTGGGCATATATTCAATATTCAGATATCTTGGCCAGTTCTATGTTACGATATATAAGCCTATACCTTGGTCAGATATCTTGGCCCATTGCATAGTCAGATAGCTTGGACAATTCCATGTTCAGATATCTTGGCCAGTTCTATGTTACGATATATAAGCCTATTCCTTGGTCAGATATCTTGGCCCATTGCATAGTCAGATAGCTTGGACAATTCCATGTTCAGATATCTTGGCCAGTTCTATGTTACGATATATTGGCCAATTCCTTTGTCAGATATCTTGGCCAATTCCGTAGTCAGTTATCTTGGACAATTCCATGCTGAGAAAATCTTATAAAACTATAAGGTCAGTGCTATGTCTCTAATAATGTAATATTTCTGTCAGGTTTGAACGTCTCTTCCTTCCCTCGCCAGTAAACAAATGTAATTAACACTGAAGTTAATTAGATAAAACTTGATCTAAAATTAAACTCTGTAACATGAGAATTCCAATAAGTTGGCTCATCCGGCGCTAAAACGGTTTAATCAAAAAATATTGTTTAAGACGAAATGAGCGGGGGAGGGGGGTGTTAGTGATGTATGACATGACAGAATGAAAACAGATTTTTAATTTTATCTCAGTAAGTGTAAGTAGGAGCACGAATCTAACAAGTAGAGAAAGTAGGTTAAAAATGTCTTTCTACTGGCCCTTAAACTATGACGCCATGAGCCATATATGTGTACTGTGTCATGGATTTGTGCTGTGCTATCATAGTTTTGTGCTTTACTGTCATATTTGTGTACTTTGCTGTCATAACTACAAACTTTTGTATCATCGATTATTAGTGCTACAATCAAAATTTACTATGGTATGTAATTATTTTAATGCTACCAGTAACCTACTGCAAACACGTGACTGCGCGAATATACACAGGATAGTGTCGAACAATTAAATGCTGTTTGAAGTACAAAGCTTTTTTTTTAAAAATTAAGAGCGATGGCTGAATATCAGTTTTAAATTAAACAATTTACTAACCCCAAAACTAATCCCCAAACGTAATCCTAATTTTAATCTGACTCATAATCGTAACCCAGTTCTAATATCAATCCTAATCAAGGTCAAACAGTTACATAATTCAGTTTCAGCACGCCGCGTACCTTGTGGATTATGAAAACAAGACGTTTAACTCCTAAATTATGAAAGGCAGTTAAATAAAAAAAACGTCGATTTATGTGTTTAACACTTTTAATTGAGAAATTGGGAAGCCGGGTTAAGTGATACTCCAAAGAATGTTGCGGCAGAACGCCTTCGTCAGCAGACACAAGACACATGAATACAAGAGTGTTAATAACTTAAGAGGATATAATCATAAGAACTTTCCAAACATAATATGAAAAAGCTCAGACATGAAGATAAACAAATCTATGATGGAAGCGATTTTTTTTTTAAATTTAAAGAGAAAATCAATATTTCTCAAGATGGATGCAAGGCGACCTGAAAGAACTCGTTACGCTAAAAAACTGATAAACAGAACTAAATATAACTTCCTTGCAATTGAACATTCTGGCGGTGGGATCACTAGGGGGTGCGGTGGGGGCGGGCCACCCCGGGTCACACTAACAATGTAAAATTCTATATGTTCCCGTTATTTGGCATCAGAAGACTCGGGGGAGTCCTATGGGGTAAGTCGTGAGGGGATGACGCCATGAGCTACCGCCCCGGGTGACACCAACCCTAGTTGTTTTATGAAATTTTTAATTTCAAACCATGAAATATTTTAAATTCAATTTCAAATGATTTTTTTTTCTCAAATTTGATGCGTGTGAAATAGTTGCAGTATTTAATAGTCATCGAAACCGAGGCAAAAAAAAACAAAAAAAAACCTTTCAAGCATTCTGAAATTGGATATTAACTATTTTTATTTATAGCTTTGCTTTTCATTTTCTTTTTTAAATGTATTATTTTTTCGACGCTATCTATTACATAAACAAATGTTCCAATAAGTTTTATAAAAACCAGCCTGAGTCGGGACGTCTTCTTTAACAAGAATATTTTATGTGGCCTCATAAATACTCCTGGAACAGGTTTAACGTAATATACGCTACGAGAAAACAGCATAAGATAAGTGACAATAACATGAGATGCTTTCCTACGCTTAATAATAGATTACAACAGGGTAAAAAAAATGTCTTCCCGCCCACGCTCAATTGTCAGTGCCATCCCAGGCGTGTTAAAATGTTTGCCGCCCTTTTCCGAGGAAAAAACTCGGGGGATAAGTATCGAAACTCTATGGAAGAAAACTCCCTCCAGGTAGGTCTAACTCCTTGTAACCCCCCTGATCCCATGATAGAACCTCCTCCCATTAAATCCACAACGGCGTCTATCTGTCCACACAACTCCCTCCAGGTAGGTCTAACTCCTTGTAACGCCCCTGATCCCATGATAGAACCTCCTCCCATTAAATCCACAACGGCGTCTATCTGTCCACACGGTGTTGAGCCCAATCCTTCCACCACTGCGAATAGATCCCGACACCGCTGCCATCACGAGCCTATACTTGTCCACACGGCCAGCGGAGCGATCCTTCCAGATTTATTCCTACGTATTGAGAAGCGCTGTCATGGTTCGAGATAATCAGAAATTTGTAACGGGATGCGTCAAAAGTGGAGATAAGTCGTCATGAATGATAGGTCGGCCCAACGCAGGATATCAAGTGACTTTGAGAAGAATCGTCAAGTCAGGCTGCAAGAGAACACTAACAGGATGACGAGTAGGTCACAGAATTCACAAATGTGAAAACTAAATGTGAGATATGTGGGACAAACAGTCACACAATTTAGACAAATGAGATTTTGGCAATACAATTAAGAAAAGTGAGATTTGGGCAATACAATTTAGAAAAATGAGATTTGGGCAATACAATTTAGAAAAGTGAGATTTGGGCAATACAATTTAGAAAAATGAGATTTAGGCAATACAATTTAGAAATGTGAGTTACATTTGCCTTGATGGATATTTACCGATCTCAAATATAAAGGAAATAACATTCACTAGTTTTTGGTTCATTTTTTAGTAGACCATAACATTCACCAGTATTGGTTCAGTAGACTACAATGTTCAACTGAATCTCTACATTGTATGATCAGCATATACATATTCATTGATAGATATTGTCGCATGCTCAGTTGGCCAAAGTTTCCTGAAAGATGATTGAGAGACTTGTTATTTTGCTCCGCAGCACTCCTCATGGATTTTTTGTTTGGATTGTTTTGTTTTAATTCAGAGCTTGAGATCTCCTCGGTATATGATGGCGTAAGGCTTCGTTAGAAGTTATTTATTATTATTGTTGTTGTTGTTGTTACGATAAGACAAACAAGAGATCGCTTCCAACTAAAGAATGCATAAAGATTTATTCGTCAAAAATAATAGGTTCTTCTCCTTTGTCATTTGGGGGCGACAATTAAATATTACTCATTCAAGTTCCAACTTGTTCTAATGAAAATTATAACATAATCTATCATTTCCCATCCGCAATACTTAGATGTACATGTATTTGTAAATTTAGATGTACATGTATTTGTAATTTAGATGTACATGTATTTGTGAATTTAGTTGTAGTCTACATGTAGATTCTATTTGCATTTGTTCATTATTTATTCGAAATCTGCTCACAATTTAGCTAATTTTTTAATGCCCACATTTGTTAGTAGGGGAAACTTAACTTAATAATAATAAATAATATTCAATATGAAAATGGTCAGATTATATTGGTTGGAACGTAAAGTGGATGGAAAATAGTGTGTGGAACACAGTGGATTGAACATAGTGGATGGAACACAGTGGATTGAACATAGTGGATGGAACACAGTGGATTGAACATAGTGGATTGAACACAGTGGATTGAAAATGGTGGATTGAACATAGTGGATTGAACATAGTGGATTGAACATAGTCGATGGAACATAGTGGATTGAACATGGTGGATTGAACATGGTGGATTGAACATAGTGGATTGAACATAGTGGATTGAACATCGTGGATTGAACATAGTGGATTGAACATAGTGGATTGAACATAGTGGATTGAACATAGTGGATTGAACATAGTGGATTGAACAAAGTGTATGGAACACAGTGGATTGAACATAGTGGATGGAACACAGTGGATTGAACATAGTGGATGGAACACAGCGGATTGAACATAGTGGATGGAACACAGTGGATTGAACATAGTGGATGGAACACAGTGAATTGAACATAGTGGATGGAACACAGTGGATTGAACATAGTGGATGGAACACAGTGGATTGAACATAGTGGATGGAACACAGTGGATTGAACTTAGTGGATGGAACACAGTGGATGGAACACAGTGGATTGAACACAGTGGATTGAACATAGTGGATGGAACA
>MUZC01000180.1:281532-294589 GCA_002072015.1 Radix auricularia | reverse complement strand
ATAGTGGATGGAACACAGTGGATTGAACATAGTGGATTGAACACAGTGGATTGAACATGGTGGATTGAACATAGTGGATTGAACATAGTGGATTGAACATTGTCGATGGAACATAGTGGATTGAACATGGTGGATTGAACATGGTGGATTGAACATAGTGGATTGAACATAGTGGATTGAACATAGTGGATTGAACATAGTGGATTGAACATAGTGGATTGAACATAGTGGATTGAACACAGTGGATTGAACATAGTGGATTGAACATAGTGGATTGAACATATTCGATGGAACACAGTGGATGGAACATAGTGGATTGAACATGGTGGATGGAACACAATGCATTGAACACAGTGGATTGAACAAAGTGGATGGAACACAGTGGATTGAACATAGTGGATGGAACATAGTGGATTGAACATAGTGGATTGAACAAAGTGTATGGAACACAGTGGATTGAACATAGTGGATGAAACATAGTGGATGGAACACAGTGGATTCAATATAGTGGATGGAACACAGTGGATTGAACATAGTGGATTGAACACAGTGGATTGAACATGGTGGATTGAACATAGTGGATTGAACATAGTCGATGGAACATAGTGGATTGAACATGGTGGATTGAACATGGTGGATTGAACATAGTGGATTGAACATAGTGGATTGAACATGGTGGATTGAACATAGTGGATTGAACATAGTGGATTGAACATAGTGGATTGAACATAGTGGATTGAAAATAGTGGATTGAACATAGTGGATTGAACATAGTGCATTGAACATAGTGGATTGAACATAGTGGATTGAACATAGTGGATTGAACACAGTGGATTGAACATAGTGGATTGAACATAGTGGATTGAACATAGTCGATGGAACACAGTGGATGGAACATAGTGGATTGAACATGGTGGATGGAACACAATGCATTGAACACAGTGGATTGAACAAAGTGGATGGAACACAGTGGATTGAACATAGTGGATGGAACATAGTGAATGGAACATAGTGGATGGAACACAGTGGATTGAACATAGTGGATAGAACACAGTGGATGGAACACAGTGGATGAAGCAATGCGGTGGGGCATGAGGTTAAAGAGGTCTGCACATGGTGATATATTATCATATGTGTCTGTGTGTGGGGTAGAATCTTGTGATGACACCTATACTCACTTCATGATCAGCTAGACTCACGTCCACATCGTCGCTGTCAACAGACGCGGTGGGCACTTGTCCTGGACATTTATCATCAGACTGCCGAAATGTGTTCGTACTCTACTGTTTGCCACACTTGCCCCATTTGTCAACCTTATTTCATTGACATAAAATGTTTTCGTATTCTCTGGTGTGCCACACTTGGGTGGACCTTTGTCAACCTTATTTCATTGACATAAAATGTTTTCGTATTCTCTGGTGTGCCACACTTGGGTGGACCTTTGTCAACCTTATTTCATTGACATAAAATGTTTTCGTACTCTCTGGTGTGCCACACTTGCCCCATTTGTCAACATTATTTCATTGACATAAAATGTTTTCGTGCTCTCTGGTGTGCCACACTTGGGTGGACCTTTGTCAACCTTATTTCATTGACATAAACTGTTTTCGTACTCTCTGGTATGCCACACTTGGGTGGACTTTTGTCAACCTTATTTCATTGACATAAAATGTTTCGTCTCAAGAAAACATTTGTATGAGAGCTGGTCGTGGACGGCCGGTTTATATAAAAAGGTGGATGACGTTCGAGCGAAATTTCACCACGCCACGAAACAAATAATCGATTGGACGAGAGGGAAACTCAGGGAAAGAATAAAACTTGGAATAATTTCGTGATTGGCTGTTGAAAAGTTGAAACATTGCTGAGTCCCACTCAACATTTGTCAACAACTTTTACAAATTGACGCAGCAGCTATTTCACCGTTCATTTTTAAGAACTGTTCCAAGGAAGTTCGAAAAAATAAACGCTCAACTCAGCTTTATATCGGACTGCTGTTTGTTTTTCTTTTGTATAGTTATTGCATCGATATTTGTATACCCGTCTATGATGTTGTTACGTTTGTTGACATTGACAATAACAAAAAGATCATTTTTATCAATATTTGTTGTTGACATCGAGATCAATATTCACATTTTGGAGGACTTAATTTTTTTATCATCCACAATTTAAACTGGAAATACTTTACTTATAAATGATTGATCTTCATTGCTTAGCCTAACAAAAAAGTCATTATATTGAATATAAATAATTTTGTCAAAAAAAAAAGCTTGATGTACATACTCTTCAGCCCAGGAAGTCAATTAGCGAGGAATTTTATAAACAAAACCTCATGGGTCAAGGGTGTGGCAGTCTATATTTAGATCTCAAGGACATCACATTTATATTACTGGACTTCTGCTACATCTCATGAGTAGAACCGTTGTCTTCTTTGTGTCCGTGTGTGTATGGGGGCGGGGTTGGGCAGTTTATTGGCAGCTATAAAAACTCGCAGTGGTCACATCTCTGGGTCGTGCAAACATGTTATTTTATTTCAATTCACCAAATGTTGAAACAATTAGGCGCTGCTAATGTGTTAGAAACATTTAGGCGGTGCTTATGTGTTTGTTTATTGTTTCATGTTGTTCATTATTTAAAGATTTATTCCTTGACACAATTTAGGTAAACGTCCATGGAAACAGTACCATGCGAAACTGACCACTATGACGTCACCAAAAAGCAGTCCTGGACACTGGGTTTGAGTTCTTAAATCCGGGAAGGCGGCAACAATAAAGATTAGAGGACATCAATTCGTTCCACTAATTAAAGGTTTATGTCCTTTTTTCTTGTGTTCATTTTGGTTTATAAAAAATTATCGGTTGATGCTTAAAATATGCTTCAAGTGTTACTAAGTGTGACAAAACTTACACTGTGATGTATTGAAACAAATATGAAGTCTTTTCGAATATTTGTATTTTTCAAAATAACGAGTATTTCCCTTCTTCATTATAAATTAATATAAACTAGGCATTATTTAGTTATTCAGTATTTTATTATATATTTAAGACATGTACAAGACATAATATGGATATTTAATTAATAAAAATCAAGCATATCTGTCAATGATAAGCGTAGTTTGTGTACACTTTAATGTCGTTATATGTTGCCGTTATTTTATGTAGGTCTTACATTGATTATTATAAGTGTATAACTATTTTTTGATAAGCGCTGTAAGCCTAGCTAGGTACTTGCTGGGGTACAGCGCTATTATAAATTATCAAATTATTTACTATTATTTATCATAGCTGACCTCCCTTACTGGCTTCCTCCTAAACAAAAGCGAAAAAAAATATATTAAAATATTTTTTTTTTTTTTTTTTAAAAGGCTTAAAAAGTGAATAATAACAAATGCTTTACTTTACTTTACAGCAGATCGCTTTCTTCTTTCGACAGAATCGGTCCCAGATGTAAGAATAGTAAACCGATTTTTATTTTCCCCACGAAACTTCACCCCAAAACTGCACAATGCTGGCTCAAGACTTAAGACGAAGACACTGCAAGTGTTATTATAGTAATTTCAAGTCGGAGCACGAACCGTCTGGTGTATAGTTAACATGCATGTGTGTAAACATTACCCCCATCTCTCCGACAACGGCGAGGAATTGATTTAACAATTTGCTGCTCTCTGCTGTTTTGTTTAACTCTTCGCAATAATTGTTTTAATAGCCGAGTACTTTCGATTCAAAGACTTGTCATTCTCCCGATCGGAATAATAATAGGCAGCGATATAGGTCGGAACCTGCTCTGGAGCTATTGACACACGGGAAAAGGGGAATTAACAAGAACATCAATTATTTAAACTAAAACGAGGCATTGCTGCTACTTTGTCTAGAAAATTTTGTTGCTGGTATTTTTTTCTTTTAAATCTGAGATATAGCAATGACATCACTTTATATAAGAATGAATTTTTTTACGATCTTAAATCAATTAATGTGAATGTGATTTAATATCAGAATACTTTTAGGTTGTTCATTCCAAATACAAATCTTTTTAAGGTTTGATAATCACTTTGATTATAGTAAACATTAATATGCGTTTGCATCAAGTTCCTCCCATCTTGGCTGCGAGGACCGGAAACTTTCTAAGAGACGCCACTCGTAAGTCGTAAGTTTTGATTTTCCGCGCAACAAATTTCGATAAGGAGAAATTTGAATAGCTGTTACGGTGACCACGATTTTCCCACACCACAAAACTGTTGCGCAGAATTCTAATGTTGTAAAAAAATATTTAGTAATATATTTGTCTCCTCTCTCACTAACAATCTCACTCACACTTTTCTCTCACACAAACCATCTAAAACAAACTGCGGACGGGTATTAATTAATCTTATCTCACATTCTAGCTAACACCTTGGCAAAAAGCTGCACATCTGCTGTGCATTCCCATGCAACATTATCTTAACGTGGGACTCACAACCTGAACCTCCTCGGCTATGTCAAGCGCGGGGCCCGAAGTCAAATGTGCACCACTGTGTCAAAGGCTAGGATACAATGCCGACAGTTTGGGTCTCTGTTGTGGTCTGCTATGTTAAAGTATGAGTTGGGGGGGATGCTCTGTTCGCATTTGAGTCCCCAAACTCTGGTGTTTGCGGCTTTATTTACACCATTGATCTATTCAACTTGGCTTGAGCATGTTGGCGTATACACATCGTGCCGTCGTGTTGTCGGCCCATTCCTGGTACACAGCAATCTTCTGATTATGAGCGCGCATACACATAGGCTCGATTAGTTTCATAGTAATATGCTTAGGGGCCGTCCATAAATTACGTCACACTATTTTTTTACCATTTTAAACTCCATCTCCCCTCTGTCACAAATCTCTGGACCCTTCCCCCCTTCCTTAAAGTACGTCACACTTTCGTACAAAAATACTTTTTATTGACAAAATAATTTAAAATTTTACATAAAAAGCAGTGATGTCATACATGGCCGGACTCCTTCCCTCCCCCTGTCACAAACTGTCACACTTTCTTACACCCCCTTCCCCCCTCTGGAGCGTGTCGTACTTTATGGACGGCTCTTACAAGAATTAAATAATACTGGAATGATGGCCTTGGCCGTTACGATGTATATAACGAGAGTGGTCTTGTTGTAAGACAGACAACTAAGGACTTCTAATAATGTAGTATCCAGAATGTGTGTTAGCTTCAGAATATCTCTAGTAATGACCAGGGTCCAAAAACTGGATTAACCATAAGGTAAACAATGCACGTGCCTAGGGCACCAAGCGTTTTGGGGAGCACCACAAGTCCTCAAGAAAAATTTGTACATAATCGACATGACGTAAGCAAATCGCAAATGTAATATAAAATCACGCAGAGCGGATTAAGTGGAAGGCTGATTTGGGCTAAAGCCAGGGGCCCCCAAAGATTTAAGGCTAAATTAAAGGATCCCAAACTTATCAAATTTTATAATAAAGTGGATCTTTACAAAATGTCGTTTTTTAGGGGTCGCTCGAGTTGCTCAGTCTGTTTGATCATTTTTTACAACTAAGGATATTCTGAAAAATGAAATCCTCATGTATCCAAAAACGATATGTGTAGAACTGATAAAAAGTATAAACCCAAACGTCCATCAGGTAATTATAGATGACGTAAAGGCTTTCGGTTATTTCAGCTTGTCAGTAGACTCAACACCCGATATTTCACTTATAGATCAGTTAAGCGCTGTTCTTCAATATGTGGTAGATGGCGAGCCCATTGAACGCATTTTTACCATCTTGGAGCTGCAAAGTCACACAGGTGAAGGTGTGGCTAAGCAAGAGTTGCAGTACTTATGTGAAATTTGCGATATTGATATTTCGAAATGCAGAGGTCAGTCCTGGATAACGCAGCTAATATGTCTGGGTGTTTCAAGGGCATGTAGAACAAAATTCTAGAGGAAAATTATTTTTCTATCTACATATCCAGTGCTGCACATTCACTAAATTTGGTAGGCAGAAGTGCCGTGGACTCTTGTTAAGAGGCAGTTAACTTCATTTATAGAGTGCAACTCATCTATACTTTTTTCACAGATGCGACCAACAGATCGAAGATTCTGATGATTTGTGGATTGAACGTTAGTGAAGCCTCTTTCCGATACCAGATGGGAACCGTGTGCTGTTGGAACTGTTGGAACTAAAGCTATTCTAATGTTTCATCCTCAGATTATACAAGCGTTAGAGTGTTTACAAGAAGACCAGTAACAGAGGGGGGGGGGGCACCAGAAGAGAAGCAGAAAAATCTGCAAATACGATACAAGAATTAGGATTTGCTCTCATGCTTGTCTTTTGAGAATAATTGTTACAACATTTTCACAGGGTCTGTCAAACTCTACAAAATAAGCACGTGAACTTGTAAACGTGAGCTGATTTGTATTCTCCACTAGCATATCGCTTGCATGAAAAAAGCAGTGGTCATTGATGGTGATGTCCCTAAAGGTATCTCTGAAAGCCGGAGACAAATTTCGTATAGCTGCTCTATACCCCATTGTTAGCAAATTTGAGACAGAGATGGGTAGATGAGGACGGGGATATAATGATACAGAGGTGGGTAGATGAGGACGGGGATATAATGATACAGAGATGGGTAGATGAGGACGGGGATATAATGATACAGAGATGGGTAGATGAGGACGGGGATATAATGATACAGCAGTTAGATTTACTTGTTTTGTCGATGTACTACAAACATCTCAGTTTTGTGTAAGTGTAAGACTAATAAATGCTTATCTTGAAGATCAGAACAATAATTTATATACTTAACTACAAAAGTAACAATTGCATATTCGCACAAGTTTCGTGCATCAAAATCTGAAACGAACACCTTCAGTCATGCAGAATCGTACAAAGAAATAGAGACAACATCGAGTTTGATTTTCCAAATGTAGAAATGGACTTACTAGTACAAACATGTGTTAGCAGGGGCGTCACTGGGTGGGTGTCACCCAGTTCAGTAGGTCATGGTGTCACCCCTCACAATTCTGTGTTTAGTGAGTTTGTATGTGTGTAGTAAGTTTGTCTGTGTAGTGACTTTGTCTGTGTTTAGTGAGTTTGTATGTGTGTAGTAAGTTTGTCTGTGTGTAGTGAGTTTGTCTGTGTGTAGTGAGTGTGTCTGTGTGTAGTGAGTTTGTATGTGTTTAGTGAGTTTGTCTGTGTGAAGTGACAGCCTGTCTGTGTGTGTCGTTTGATATTTCTCTGTGTATTTAAACATTTTTTTTAAAAACACCAACCGAAAAAAACCGCAGCTTCACATTAGCAACTGTACGAATCAGTGTCGAATGTCCCAGGCTATTAAATCCAATTAGAGAACAACCAGCCAAACAAAAGATAAGACTGTGAAAATCTATAACAGTGAAGTCGAGTAGGCAGGAACAATTAATCGGTCTTGCACCGTGCTGGCATCACGGCCAAGATGTCAATGGCGAAGCTTTTACTCGTATTTAAATGTAAAATTAGTAAAAAGCCGATACCTTACCTTAAACTTTGGCGCCATTGAACAGGTAATAGGATCATCATCACAGTGCACAGCAGGGCAACGTAGTCAGAGGTTACTGAGTTCAGGGCGTAAAGACTGGGTCTTACTTAGACTCCGTTCGATGGCATTTTCAAAACCCGCACAGGCGCCCCCCCCCCTGCAACAAATTGGCACTGTTTAACGAAATCTGCACGTAGGACTAAACTTAGGACCTTTACAGTCTCAAAGTTGAATTCTGACATAAAGATTCGACCACCTGAGACTCAATTTGTGTTGCCATACACAGATACCTCTGTGCATCAGCTGTTTTTATTGGAAGACAAGGACTGCTTTGTTTGCAGCGACAGAAGCCAAGATAATAAAAAAATTTAAAAAGGTAGAAATTGCTGTCCTACTTTCAAAGTTGGGTGCCACAAGCATTGTGAGCCTCACCTCATTCATTAGACCGACCTGGGTCTAGAGTCTAAGTCGGAAAAGAAAAGAAAAAAATAATCAAAGACATTCATGTTTGTGATCTTGGTTTTCACAAGTGGATGGAATCAATTCAGAAAAGGAATTTGTTAAGTCAATTAAATGTAACACAGTTTTTTTTTGTTTTTTTTTGTTGTTGTTGTTGTTTTGAATGACCGGAATTTGAAGATTTTTGCTTTTAGTACATGAAAATCTTGATTTTATGATAGTTTGAAAAAGTTATAGAGTGTGAGGGGGGGGGTCAATGCAGATGATGAGTAGTAAAATTTTACTCACTCTGTGAAGGTCAAGGTCAGTGTCAACATACATGATATAAACACAACTTATTTCTATGCCATACAAAACCCTATCCAATGTACTTTCAGAAAATTGTATACATATTAGGCTCTCTGAGTTCATTTAGTGGGAGATTTTGTCATTTTCAAAAAGCTTATGAAAAATGCTAATATGGCAGGACGATACACAAAAATTCACTGCATTGTTCTAGGGTTAACACTCTGACGATATTACAGTTATGCTGAGTACTTAATGACTTAGTGTCAACGATGATCTACGAAAACCTGAAATCAGGGCCGAGCTTAGGTCACTGCAACCTTTGAGGCCGAACGAGGCCCCGCACTTTCATAGGCCCCACCTATTTTAATGTTCACTTATTATCCTAATTAATTATTTATCCCTATCCTGGCTGGGCAACACGTAATAAGACAAGACGAGTGGACATGTTAACTGCTAGTACACACAAGATGCTGAGTGTGTTTTACCCTAAAGCCCCTACCCAAAAGAATAGCCAGATTCAGTGTACGCAAAAGAATAGCTAGATTCAGTATATCCAAAAGAATAGCCAGATTCAGTACAAGCAAAAGAATAACTAGATTCAGCATAAGCAAAAGAATAGCCAGATTCAGTATAACTTATAACCAAAAGAATAGCCAGATTCAGTATAACCAAAAGAATAGCCAGATTCATTATAACCAAAAGAATAGCCAGATTCAGTATAACCAAAAGAATAGCCAGATTCAGTATAACCAAAAAGAATAGCCAGATTCATTATAACCAAAAGAATAGCCAGATTCAGTATAACCAAATAGAATAGCCAGATTCATTATAACCAAAATAATAGCCCGATTCAGTAAAACCAAAAGAATAACCAGATTCAGTATAACCAAAAGAATAGCCAGATTCAGTATAACTTATAACCAAAAGAATAGCCAGTTTCAGTATAACCAAAAAGAATAGCAATATACATTATAACCAAAAGAATAGCCCGATTCGGTATAACCAAAAGAATAACCAGATTCAGTATAACCAAAAGAATAGCCAGATTCAGTATAACTTATAACCAAAGAATAGCCAGATTCAGTATAACCAAAAAGAATAGCCAGATTCAGTATGACCAAAAGAATAGTCAGATTCAGTATAACCAAAAAGAATAGCCAGATTCAGTATAACCAAAAAGAATAGCCAGATCCATTATAATTATAACCAAAAAGAATAGCCAGATTTAAATGGTTCATTGACTCCTGTCTAGACCTTGGACCACTTGAAAACCAAGTCGCACAACCCGATAACTTATTCCCATCTCGTAATTAATCTTATCATATCTGTTACAGACATTCCTTCTATATAGAAGATTTATTGCAAGATATTTTATGTATTGACCGTAGATTCCCACTCGACTAAACTGGGGAGGTTGTTGTGGAAAGAGGAGGTTGTTGTGGAAAGAGGAGGTTGTGGTGGAAAGGGGAAGTTGTGGTGGAAAGAGGAGGTTGTTGTGGAAAGAGGATGATGTTGTGGAAAGAGGAGTTTGTGGTGGAAAGGGAAGGTTGTGGTGGAAAGGGGAGGTTGTGGTGGAAAGGGGAGGGTGTGGTGGAAAGGGTAGACAGGTCTTTTATCATTGCCCCATTATGTCTGAATATCGGGTTCTGTAGAAGTGACGGCATGTCTATTTAAAGCATTGATATTATTAGGAGTCGCAACAGGGCCCCACCAACAGAGACATAGGTCCGTGGACAGTCACCCCAGTCCTGCTTGCATACAACGTTTTGGTATGTATTCATTCGCAAGTTTACTATAATTAATTCATGAACTTCTGTAGTTCCCACATCTTGTGTTTTATTTCAGAGTCCTGAATCACCACGCAACCCAATGAGATTGCGAGTGTTAATTGCAAACTCGAGGAAAACCTAAGATCAACTAATCATAAATTAAAGTAGAAAAAAAAAACTAGTCGCCTCCCTTTCGAGACAAAAGCCGTGAAGTTCTGAAGACCCAAAACATGATAGAAATTAAATGGTTAAATGATTCATCGGTCCCTAAGGGGCCATCCATGTAATGCGTCAAGCTATTATTGACCATGTGTAACCCCCCCCCCCCACCCCCACCTTTAAAGTACGCCACACTTTCCACCTTTAAAATAAAGTCACAATTTCGAACAAATTTTTTTTTGTTAATAACAAAATAATTATATATAACTAGATGCCCGCGGCGTAGCATACGCTGCAGAGTTGCTCATAAATATTGCAAAGAAAGGAAGGGGGTGAATAGACACAAACTATATCACGAAGAAATCAGAACAAAGCGAATGAACCTTGTGGGCGGGGATAACTGCCGACGCATGTGCTCTGCGGTTGTCACCCCTACCCTGCAACACCCTAGTTTGCCTAACAAACTAATAGCCGACCCGCGTCGTAGCATACGCCGCTAGTGATTTAGTGACGGGAGTAGACTTCCTGAAAAACACAGTTGTCCTAATGGGGTGGGTTTGGGTAAACGACTGTGAGTGAATGAAAAGAAGGAACTCTGGAGAGAGCAGCATACAACTGTTGTATACACCAAAAGTAATTGTTGAGGAGAGTGTGAGACTACTTTTCTGTCACTGAGCACAACGGAGAGCACGAAGTTATTATGCCAATGTGGAGAAACAAAGCTTACAGCCATGTTGCGAAGTCACCCAGGGTTGCCACCTTTATAAAATAATATTTACTGACAAATATAAGAACTCTCAACAAAATTTACAGACAAAAATAAATTTCTACGGACACATTTAACATAAAATGTTGACCTTAAGCCTTAAACGAACAAATCTGCAGCATAATCCAAGCATTGTAGTAAAAACATGTAAAGTATCCATATGAGCACATCTCTATTACCATGCTCATATACCATACCGTTAGTTATGAACATTTGGGGAAGTTGTTGGGTACCCTCCCAGATGATGGAAAAAATGTAATTTTTTACTTTTTGTTTTTTCGTGGGGCCATGACAGGCTCACAAGTTTAAGTTAGTATATTTAGTATACCCATCATGATTCAGATTAAAATCAATAGGTGTTTTAAATTGGTGTTACGTGGCTTCTCAACGCTAACTGAAATCCTAATTTACCACAGCAAAGCACGGGTAAATTGCTAGTATATATATATATATAATTCACCAGGAATTAGGACAAGCTCAAGATACAAGCAAATTGGCATACGAATGACCCTCCCTAAGGTCAACTAATCACTGTGGATGGTTGGCAGGCGAGGGTAGTGCAGGGTGGGGGGCAGGTAACAACAACCACAGTGCCCATATATTGAGACCAACAATGCGTTGACATTTTCCACCTCCCCCCCCCCCCCACCACAAGTTCATGCGTGTTGTTTTAATTTCTCAGCGCTGATGTTTTTGTCCCTTCTTTCCCTCCTTTCATTTTGCACTTTCTATGAGTGAGTCTGCAGCATGTGCTATACCGCTGGTTGAATGTAGTTTTAATAAATGAGCGAACCATAAACATGTTTTGGGGGACAAAAAATTTATTATAAAATGTTTCAATTGGAGACGTCCTGCAAACAAGATTCTTTCTTCTCTGCATTCAACACCAACAACTTTCTACGGAGCTCATAGAGAATGATACTTCCTGCGATGCCGGTGTTCAAGCTGTTGACCTGGCTGTTCATAGGAATGGTGACGTAGTGCCCAAAGTGTTTGTAGGCAAACTGCTTGGCCTGGGCACTCAGTCCTTCAGTCTCTCCCCCGACCACAAGAGCCACGCTGGTGTCAGAACCCCCCTTGCTGCCGCCACTCATTGTTGACTGGCTCACCAAGAGTTCAGTGTAATCGTAGACCATGAGAGGGACCCTGTGATAGGGATACGCCCGTCGCTCAGCACTCTGCTCCTGTCTCATCTTCTCTTTCTCAATTGCACTGGCATCAAGGTCTGAGTCACTGTCACTACCAGACTCCCCCGAATCATTCTCTTATAAAAAAAAAGGAAATAAAAAAAGAGGGGAAAAAACATGTCAATAACAGTGACTTAATTACATCTTAAATGGTATTATTAATTAACTTACCTTTTACATTAAACTTATGGATGCTCCTCTTATACAGAAGATTAATGGGTCCTACACTTACCCATGTTGTATATCAAATTTTGCATTTTTATTTGCGTTTTAAATGTTGATGGAGTTTTGGTTTTCCTGGGGTTTTTTTCAGCAACTCATTCCCCACAAAATACCAGAAGGGAAGAAATAGGATTTGTACGTTTTTGTTCTTGCAAAAAGAACAAGAAAAGTGTCTTTAGCCTTATGTCTATATAAAAATATTATACAATGTTACAATAGTTACATCATTATCACATCATGTTATGTCACTATCACACCATGTTATGTCAGTATCACATCATGTCATGTCAGTATGATATCATGTTATTTCAGTACGATATTATGTTATGTCATTATGATATCATGTTATGTCAGTATCACATCATGTTATGTCACTATCACATCATGTTATGTCAGGTTGATATCATGTTATGTCAGTAAGATATCATGTTATGTCACTATCACATCATGTTATGTCAGTATCACATCATGTCATGTCAGTATGATGTCATGTTATGTCAGTATGATATCATGTTATGTCAGTATGATATCATGTTATGTCAGTATCACATCATGTTATGTCACTATCACATCATGTAATGTCACTATCACACCATGTCATGTCAGTCTCACACCATGTTATGTCAGTATCACATCATGTTATGTCACTATCACACCATGTTATGTCAGTATCACACCATGTCATGTCAGTATCACATCATGTCATGTCAGTATCACA
>MUZC01000180.1:211170-281177 GCA_002072015.1 Radix auricularia | reverse complement strand
ATGTCAGTATCACATCATGTCATGTCAGTATCACAGCATGTCATGTCAGTATCACATCATGTTATGTCAGTATGATATCATGTTATGTCAGTATGATATCATGTTATGTCAGTATCACATCATGTTATGTTAGTATCATATCAAGTTATGTCAGTATCACATCAAGTTATGTCAGTATCACATCATGTTATGTCAGTATCACATCAAGTAATGTCCATAAAATGTCATATTATTTTAGCACTATGTCATACAATGTATCATTTCAAATGCCACAGTTTTCCAAGTCTCAGAAATAATTTTCCCCTAAGTTCATCAAGATATTGTTTTCCTTTGTCCTACCTTGACTCATATCTTCCTGGGATAATGTAGAATCAAAGCAGCGAGAGACCATATGAGCTGGTCGAGAATTAGCCAGAAAGACTTGAGTGTTCTTGTCCATGTAGTTGTGGACATCTGACCAACTCATACCAGAATATATTGGGACACTAAAATGACCGCCCATTGCAGATCTTAAAACTTTTGTGTCCCAAACATTCACGCTTCCTGTTTTGTTACAAAAATTTTAGAGATGAAACAATAGCAAATTAGCATATGTATAAATATATATATATATATACTTATAAATAATATAAAAGCCCAGGTCACTCACTCACTGGATGTGGAACGCTGAGGAACGATGTACAACAGTCTACAGCAGTTAGTTGAAAAATAGTGTGGTGATTAATATTTAAAATGACGTCATTGCTGGGTGTGCATCGGTGCGCAAAATACAACCCCTATTATTAAATACTTTGCGTACATTTCAGAAAGTTTAATATTTCATATTTATCAAAAAAGGACAAGTTAGTTGGGCTTTTGAAAAAGGTTGGCGTCGTAGGCGCCCTAAAAAAAGGGGGCGCCGCAGGCGCCACGGCGCCCCGGCACAATCTAGTATTATTATAATATATATATATATTCCATATAATAAAAGGCTAATTCCTGTGCATTTCATCCATAGCCATTGGTCCCTCAAACTCCTAAAGACTCCCACAGCCAATCAGAAAAATTAACTCTTTTTTTTTTACATATTTAACAAGTTTATTTTGACCTTCAAGGCGAGTTATTTTTTGTGCAGTAATTTTTTTCACGACTTTTTTAGAGGTGCGCTTTCAAAAATATTTTATTGTCAAACTACATTTAAATTGAGCTGTTACTGTTTTTACGGGTACTTTCTTCATTTGATAGATACGTAAAAAAAATGTTTCATTACAATTGTCTCATGATGCCAGGGGTTTATTTTTTTTAACGTTGGAATGAAGTTGTGAATTTTGTTAATTTCTGTTGTGATACATATTTTGTCATTAATTAAAAATTCTAATTCTGTAGTGTGTGAATTAAACGTGGAAAGTGATGGCCCAAGTCAAATATTTCTAATATAGAGGTTATAACTTATAATTATAAACAAACTTATATCAAGATTTTCACCACTATCCAGATTTGGCAAATTCTTATTGGAGATCCGAATTGTATTTGGATATCAGTGTAGTCAGGACATTTTTTAATCAAATTAAATTAATATTAATAAATTTATAAACAAATATATAAAAAGTAAAAACAATAACCAGAAATGAGCGGTACGCGTTGGGATTATAGTAAAAACTATGTTCTTATGGGTTATTTATTATAACTGTAATGAATAGTATTTTTTAGGTGATGCACCTTTAGGCCGGTCGAGACGGCTGTTGGAGGAGAGATACAACATGGCACCGAAACGACGGCGGAACGTCCTTGGGCGGGCTTTTTTGCTCATATATATATTTGTTTAAAATAATTGAACCTACAAAATTGGACTGTTTTCAGTAAACAATACTTAACTCTTAATGTGTCAAAGCGCAATAATGCGCGATTTACCGGTTTTTTTTTTTACCAAAACGCGATAATCCACGACTCGATAGAAATCTCTTTAGAAACGAAATTACAGAAAATAAAAACTCTTCAGAGCGTGAAAAACAATGTTTTCGAATTAGGCAATGGCGGCTGTTTCCCTCGCTAGTGTTATTGCTCAATTCACGAAGTTTTTTGGCTTTTTTTACGTTTTTTTGTGAAGATACGATTTTGCTATATTTTATTACTAAAATAATAGTACTAAACTACAGGTAAATATTGTTTTAAACTCAATACGGTCTTTGGGATACATAAAATAACCATACTTTTCATAAAAGATTAAGTCAGTATGATAATAATAATATAAATGAATTTCATATGCATTTTTTAAAATTTCATAACCGGTTGATCGCAATTTGGGAAATTCTTACGGCACTGAGGCGGAAGTTTTCCGAAAAACTTATGGCAGATTAAGAGTTAAACTTAACTCACAAATATTCATGAAATTGCTTTTTGTTTTCTTAGTGTACAATTTTATCTTAGAATGTTGTACTCCATAAAATTCTTCTGTGGGATCTCCCTGGAAATATATCTCTATAACTATAATATAGCCCATTAAAGTGAGGGTTTGGAATAAGAAAATATGACAGTGACATCATTTTAATTTAATAACAGTATAGAAGCATTTAAGTAAGGCTAACTAACGGATCCAGCTGTCAGGGGAGCTAATAACTTTTTTTAGAGTTACAAACACTTCCAGAAAAGAAATAAAGAAATCAAAAATGTATTTTTTAATGCTCTAGAACTTGTTCCATACCTCTGGTAGCTATAATACGTTGACAACCGATTGCAGCAGCTGTGCGAATGAGGGTGCCTGCATTCCCAGGATCTTTAAGGCTATCAAAAATTAAGGTGATGGGCAGTGTCAAGTCAGGTTCATAAATGACTTCCCCTTGTTCAGGTTTTTTAAATATACCTTAATTTGGAAATTAAATAATTTTTTTTTAAAAACAGCCTTAAACATGCATTGTTGAAAAGTAAAGGTGAAAAGATCAAATAGAAAAACAATGAAAAGAATGATTGAGGATCCTACACATATAATCATTTATTGTTGAAAAGTAAAAATGAAAAGATCAAATAGTCAATGACAATGAAAAGAATGAGTGAGGATCCTACACATATAAAATGTAATCATTTATTGTTGAGAAGTAAAAATGAAAAGATCAAATAGTCAATGACAATGAAAAGAATGAGTGAGGATCCTACACATATAAAATATAATCATTTATTGTTGAAAAGTAAAAATGAAAAGATCAAATAGTCAGTGACAATGAAAAGAATGAGTGAGGATCCTACACATATAAAATATAATCATTTATTGTTGAAAAGTAAAAATGTAGAGATCAAATAGACAATGACAATGAGTAAGGAAAGGTAAGGCATAAAAATGTATTGTTCTTTCAAATTATAATTGCTATCACTCACCTGGAATACCAGAAGGTGTTGCTATCACTCACCTAGAATACCAGATGGTGTTGTCACTCACCTAGAATATCAGAAGGTGTGGCTATCACTCACCTAGAATACCAGATGGTGTTGTCACTCACCTAGAATACCAGATGGTGTTGCTATCACTCACCTAGAATACCAGATGGTGTTGTCACTCACCTAGAATACCAGATGGTGTTGTCACTCACCTAGAATACCAGATGGTGTTGCTATCACTCACCTAGAATACCAGATGGTGTTGTTGTATCAGACCATGTCCTCATATCTTTATAATGTATCTTGTAGAGAGGAACATCTATGAGGTGTTCTGCTGGTAAGTCATCCAGCATTTGAGTTTCACAGAAGTACAGACATTGTGGTGTTGCACCAAGCAAGAGGGCATCTTTGATCAATCTCTGCCCTTCCAATAGAATATTAGTGGAGGCGTTCCCTGGTTTATTCATTTTGGCATCAATAATAGTTTGTCTGGGGAAAAAATGCAAACAAATTTCTCATGTGTGCAAGATTCAATTTAAATTAACTATTTAAAATTTTAAAAATTTCCATCTGTTTCACTTTAAATATACTTTTAAATCAGTCGAAAAGTACAGATTTTTACCCAAAAAGTGTGTTTGCTGGAAGCTCAGTTTTTAAATGTAAATGATACACAATAAGAAAAGTGAACACAAGAGCTGAGATATAAACTTTTCCAAACATCTCTTATCTTATCTTCTTATCTGTTACAGAAGATTATTGCGTCCTATGCTTATCTATGGTTTGAGTTTAGTCCTGTATTCTTATTTAGAGTTTTAAATGTTGATAAAGTGTTGGCTTTCTTGGTTTCTTCAGGCAAACCATTCCATGGCGAATTCCAGACGGGAAGAACGAAAATTTAAACAAAGATAAGCGAATATCTTTTTTTTTACACTTTTCTAACTATGAATTATGATATGAATTTTAAAATATTTATAATAACAAAGTGACTAATGTGGAACTTGTAGGAAATGACACAGCGGACTTCCTGGGAAAAACTTGAAGCAAACAAAACCAGACAGACCAACCCCTACACCCCGAAGAAATGAAGTCGTTTCTTAAAAGCAGCGAAGCAGAAAGATGGTCCGAGCTGAAAGTAAACCACCCAAAAAGAAATGTATTCTTTAAACTTCCCCGCCAATTTCAAAACATCATATTCAGGCTAAGGCAGCACACTTCAAATTGGAGAAAGAGAAATGTGCCCCTGCGAGACAGCTGCAGAAAATGCAGAACATGAACATGTGCTGCAAAACTGCTCTCTGTACCACCATACCCGAACAACCATTTGGCCCCAGAAAGCTACCCTCAGCAATTAACTGTATCGTGGACTGAACCAATTGACAGCCACAGCGCAGTTCATCACAGATATAGGACATGTGGTCTAAATCCTCCTCCAAAAAAGATTTTGACAACGCAGAAGAAGAAGAATATCTAATAAATGTTAAAATTTAATTTGAGGTTATTATTGCCTTTCATGCCAATTTAAATGTGCAATAATTACTATTATATTATTGTTATTACTATATTGTTATTAACAGAAGCCATGCAAAAGTTAATTTTAGTTTTTAATAAATGTTTGCGTGGATGGCGTGTCAAACTAATAAATAAATAAACAATCCATAAAAAAAAAGAAGTTTTTGACTATAAATCCCTTATAATAATAATAATAAAATGATAATTTATATAGCGCTATATCCCAGAAAGGAGCCAGGCTCACAGCGCTTTACATGGAAACAAAATTACATATATAAATAAAAAGAAACATTCATAGCATATTAACTACATAAATGACAATACGCTATACTCAATACATCAGCTATGTTAATCATTTAAAGAAATTTGGTTTTATTATTTTTGAAAATAAATTTTAAAAAGATGTGTCTTATATACGAGACATAACTTAAGTATTGATTATCAATATACATAATTTGCAATGTATGTCTGTTATGTCTGTCCGTGATGCTACTAATTTTAGAAACCAGCGCACCAAAAATGATTATTTTCGAACGTCCACATAAAATTTTTAATTTGGAAATATATGACTTAAACAAAAATTAATGAAATAAATGAAAGATTTATATTACTCTAGCACCCCTGTCGTGCATTGCATCGATCTCAGTAAAAATGAATTAATTTTAAGAAACCAATGAATGATGTGTTTTAAAACTATTATGTCAGAAACCTACGCGGCAATGTGCAAAAAAGTCCAAGTTCATGGCAAACTGATTAATAAATTTATAATTAAAAAGCTTAGAAAAAAACAAACGATATTAAGGGGCCCGGTTCCAATATGAGTGATCATTTAATTTTTTACTGCCATTCTACTCATCCCATATTGCTCAATATCGTGTGAAATTGATTGGAGATTTAATAAATTATTAACGTGCAGTAAAAAAAAAGTCATTTGGGGCTCCCTGCCGAGAGGGAAGAAGGGTTGTATGTGTTTTTTCTTGCTTAAGGAACACACACAAAAGTCTTGATATCACTATGACTATGAGTATGTCTATCAGAGTTTGTATTAAATTGTTGTACTGTATTCCCAAGTTAATATTCATTATACATTATTACTACTTTGCACTTTTTAAATTCTATTTCTATCTAGTTCTAGGGATGCCAGGTTTGCATCTTCTGTTTGTGACCCATCCACTAAAGAGAACAAATTCAAAAAAGAGCTGCCAGATTTAATGCTGGAGAATATTAAAAAATGACATAAATAATACCATTATTTAAATCATTAAACCTTAAAACTAGGGGTCTACTGATATGCAGTTTTGCAGATATTGTTGATACCGATACTACCGATATTTTTTTTGCCAATATGAGTATTTGTTAGGACAAAAAACTAGCAGTCATATTTGATGACGTCATTCTTAAATTTATCCCTCTTAATTATTTATATTTTATATTAGGGGTTTTCTAATATGCATTTTTTGTGATATTACCGATATTTTTTTTGTCGTTTTTTTTTTCTCTTATTGGTATATGAGTAATTGTTAGGATAAATATCAGCGGTCATATTTACCTCCACATTTTGTGACCTGAATTCCGCTGTTGGCGTCATGCATTTTTTCTCTCAATTTAATAACAATTTTATTTTCAGAATCAATGCTATAAATAAAATTATTATTTCTTTTTTTAAAATAAAAAATATTCTTTATTAATAGCTCATTTAACTTTGTATAAACAGTAAAATGTATCTTTAAAAAAAGTTGCTGATGTGTTTTCATGCTCCAGATCATGACCTACATACGACCCTGAAAAACTAACTCCTCTATAAATATGTACATATAAAATTAGGAACTCTTTTGAACCTTCAACTTTGACATATAATTAATTCTAACCGATGATTAAATGGCTTTACCACACTGCCACATTTTATGAATGAAACAATGAAAACAAAGCAATAGTAAAAGAGTCAAAGTCAAAATGAGCTTGAAGGATGAATAGTTGCCAATGACAACAAGTCATTCTAAGGGTAACGAAATGTTTTAGACATCTGCGATTCTATGTGAATCTTTGCTACTATAAAAATTACGGTATTATTTCCAAGTATATGAAAATTGGCCGATACCTAAACAAAATCATAGCACATGGCACACTGTATTTGGCTGTACATATTAATAATTAACACTAGGAATTTTTTGGTTCTTTCAATACTGGTATCAGGATCGATATATTAATTTGTCGAGATATTTATAAATCTAAATGATAAAAAATGTTTCTGATATATTGGGGTCCAAATGTCACTTATTATGAAATATCGGTTAAGTCAATATCGGTATCTTTACATGCATCTTTACATGCTACTAATACCAATATTGCCATTATCCTAATATCGATGCCGATATATCAATAGACCCCACTTGAACACTAGAGGATTGAAGAACCAAGATTTAAGTAGTAATTATACAAATAGCAATTAATTTTAATTTAGAAATACAGTACAAAGATAACCTAATACAACCCTCAGATAGACATAAGGATAAATACACTTTTCTTAGTCCATATGCAAGAACAAACACAAATTCTCATTCTCTTGTCCGGAATTTGGGCACGGAATGGGTTTCCTCAAGAAACCAGGAAAGCTAACACTTAAACAACATTTAAAACTCTTATTGATAAGCGTAGGACGCATTAATCTACCATAGATTATAGAAGGAGCATCTGTAACATATTAAAAAAGTCATAAAAGCACTTAGTCACTCATGGAAATTTATTAGGGCTGCAGAAATTAACAATTTACATACTTTTCCCTCGTATTATCATTATTGATTTAGACGTGCATGCATAAACAAAAAGTTTTTTTTCCTCATTTCTTGCATAGCATAACAAATTTGCTGTGTTGCATCACAATATTCCAGCGCCATGGAATTACCGCAACGTAACAGATTTTAAAAAATAATTAATCGCAATTTACCGAGATCTATACATGAGTTATGAAAATATGATTTATCAAATTAATCAGTTAAAAAAATTCCTGGTTAATCCAACAAAAAATTTCAATCAGTACCCTATCAAAAAGTTAAAAGTAAAAATGTTTCCGGACAATTACATGAACATTTAGGTTTTAAACTATTGACTGACGGAAATGTTCAAATGTTAATAAAGGTTAATATATCCATTGTGAGAAATCGTTTGCCTACCATTGTTTTAACACTTCGCTTACTTATCACCTGCTGGTGGCAGATAGCCCACGGACTGGCACCGGACGGCGGACTACCACTTTGAGAAGCACTGATGTAAAGGACCCATTCCAGTGTTATTTTGATTTTTCAGAAAGTATGTTCAATAAATGTTACTTATGACACCATAAATTTCAATTTTTGGCTTTTAATCGAAATTAAAAATCAACTAGTTTAGTTTGTCGATTTTTCAAAAGTTAACTATTAAATTTAAATTAATCATTGGAACTGATTAACTTTAACAGCCCTAAAATTTATAGATTAATTTAATTATTAAATATATTAGTACTTGTATAAATTATAAGTAAATAAGGATTGATGGTAATCCTGGAGTTTTTACACGTATATTCGGACGTGGAATGGTTTGCCTGAAGAAACCAGGAAAGCCAACACTTTGTCATCTTTTAAAACTCTAGTAAGAATACAGGACTAAACACAAACCATAGAAATACATAGGACGCAATAATCTTCTGTACAGAAGGAGCGTCTGTAACATATAAGATAAGATAAGATATCAAAGCAAAATTTAATTTTATCTTGAGAACTTACATCTTTAATTTATTAAAAACATTATTATATGTTGTATTTTAGCTATTACGGTGCTAATTTGTAATTTTTAGTAATTTCTAAGGCTTTTTTTCGGCTCTTGAAGCTACATAATCGTCGTAGGATACATCAATTTTGTTTATCTTGCATCCTAATTGCCAGGTTGTCACAGTAAGATGCCAAATGAAATTTTCTCACATAAAAACAAATGAAAATGAAATAAAAATCAAACATCTAGTAACAAATTTAAAAAATGAAATTGTCTTTAAATCATTTATTTATCATTTAAGAACATAACAAAGATGGGCTGAAGTGAAGAATCTTGACCGTGATGTCACAACGCTACCTGTTGCTTGGAACGAGAATTCCTTCCTTTGAATCATGTTTGTTTTCTTATTTATTTATTACCTCCCCTGGGGGGGACGAGTGAATTTAATTAAAAATTAATTTAAAATAACAGGGGAGGGGTTGAGGGGAGGGTCCTCCCTCCCCTCATATATTCTAAAAATATAAAAATGCAGAACTATATTATTCTATGCCTTTTTTAATGACGTCACGGTCGAGATTCTACATGTTTATCCAAAGATGATTAATACTTTTTAAAAAAATCTTCAATTCAGTAAATTTATTTTAGCATGGGCATGGGTAAAAAACATCAGGCAAGCCGAGCCCTAGTCGGCCTAGACCCTAGTACACAAATTTGGACGTATTGTGACCACATTATGTATCATAGAGAGCTGAAAAAAAGCTTTATAAAATAATACAAATAACTAATTAGCATTGTAATATCTAAAATACAACACAGATAATGTAAAAATGTAAATAAATTAAAATCGTAAGTTTTCACAAGAAAAATTAATTTCGCTGAGCACTGTGATATAATATACTTATACCCGTAAAAACAGCAGGATTACCAGGATTGCTAAGAAGACGGAGAAGATACGTAATAATAATTAGCTTTAGGGCCAGGCCCAGGGCTTTGACTTTGTTGTCCTAGTCCTTGGTTCAAACTCAAGACACTCATGTAAAAGTAAAACTAAAACTTAATTAAATCAATTTTACCCAAGACGTGGATCTCCTTCCTTTAATTTTTCATACTTAAAATTTCCATACAATTGCGGCAATGATTTAGATTTCTCAATTTCTTTAAGCTTTAATTCCTCAGATTTCTTGGATTTTTCAGATATTTGTCTCAATTGGTCACTTTTTTTATTTATCTCTTTAATTTTATCCTCATGCAGGGGATCGCCAGGAACGTATGGATATTGAATATTTTTTCTGGGATCGACCATTGTTTGCTTTTTTTTTCGCTGGCTGTACAATCTTGAGCATGTAGCTAATGAACATTTAATCCTAAAAAGTGACATGTTTTCCCTTGTTTCACTCAAAGTTTTAATAAATGTTAATGTGCAATATTTACTCGCACACGTCTTTGTGATCGCCGCCATTTTTTTTTTGTGTGAGTCATGTGACCAAAATACACATTACAGCTTAAGAATTGTAATTATTTTTTTTTTAAGGGGAGTAAATAACTTTCAACACAGTAAAGTTTGTGTAGCATATATTAGTAGCTATTGACTATTGAATTTTGTAATCATTGCAACTTAAACTTTAAGGTAATCGTTTGTGTTACTGTTAGTGTTAGGCTAGATCTGAACTAGGAGTAGGAGGGTTTTTTCAAGCATATCTGATCTCACAATCATCACAGGTAGACTGGTAGATGTTCACTTAAAAATAAAATCACTGAAAGAGTATTTTGGCTATACAAAGTTTTTATTATTTTTACTGTTCTAAAGTTCTAGTTTATTTTGCTTGTAAAATCAAGGTGTGCTTCAGTAAATCAGTTCCTCCCTCTTAGTCTTAGTTTGGCATGTGTCAAATTTAAACAAATATTTTGTGTGTTTTTTGTTTTTTTTAATAATATAATCCAAAAATAGGACACTTAAAAATGAAGACACAAAAATGTTACCAGCAAGATTTATTATCCACATTATCAGACATTTATTCATAGTAATAGTTCACATACAATCATTCATAGTAATAGTTCACATACAATCATTTATTATGATTTATAACAATAGTTCACATACAATCACAATCATTCATAGTAATAGTTGGCATCACATCTGTACACAATATTTACAGTGGCACAAAATGACATTTTTATTATACAATGATAATGAATTATGACTTCATTTACAAAATGAACAAGTTAGCATGAAAACATTCTATTCTATGTATCGTTATCTATGTACATGCAAGAACCATACAATCATCTGGTCTAGAATAATTGACAGAATTAACAAAGTCAACAGCAGTTCATAACAAGTCTCTTATGACAAGTCTATGGATACAGTGTTTATAAATATGCTAGACTTGAGCTCCTGCTGATGTGATCTAGTGATCAGGGTTTTTATTGTTTCCATGAAATCTTTAGCATGATTATCTGTCAGACATTATAATAGCTCTTGGAAACAGTTAATTCAGTTAGTATGTTATTTCCCTGATGTAACATATTTTAAAAACATTACTTGGAAAAAGCATTTCTTCTTTAGAGAATTTCAAGCCACAATCATTCCAGAAAATTAATATTAGTATTCATTTCTTTATAAATTAAAAAGTTGTATGTTAATGACGTTTATCTGAAACTTTTAAGCGACTATCACATCTTTACATTTTTGTTGCTAGTGCCCGAACATCCTATTTACACAAGAATAAAAACCCTTGAACAGGAAATATTAACAACAGTCAGACATGTCAAAAAATAAATTAAATTGTCAACAGTTTACCGTTGAAACTGGGCTTTTTATTATTTTGATTGTTTATGTATTTACTGTTGAAAAGTTTTTATATTAATTGATATGAAACAATGGATTTATTTGAAAGCACCCCAAAAAGTATTTCTACATTTTTAAACTGGTATTTTTCTGTGCTACCAACCTTTCTTCATAGATTATGCCAACAGAATTTGAGAATGTATTACTAAAACATCCTTTGATAGGCTAGAAATAATTTGTTCTAATTCTAAATTACCATTCACGAAAATTTGTCAGGATTTTAAGAGAACTTGGTTACCAAAGTTCTATAATTTCAACATGGGATTACGATCTAATGAGCCACAGAATTCATTAATAGCAAATAGCAATCACATCTTTCATGAATAAAAAATTTTTTTAATGATAATAAAGAGATCAGACTATACAATATAAATGAGCCTTGTAATAATTTTTTTTTTAAATACTGCTTAACAAACAGCAATCACATTGGGGACATGGAGTAATATTTATAGTATTTAAAATAAGATGATGCAAAAAATTATTAAAAAAAAAAAAAGAAAAAATAAATTAATTAAATGATCATATAAAATTGAGAGAAAACAAGGAAAAGGAACAACACTTTGTATATTAACACAGTCTAATTGTAGAGAAAAAAATATTTCAAAATCAAGATGCAGAAAATGCCTAAGGTTTGTACTGTACTGTACACAATGGGACTTGGCTGGAAGAATAATTTTAAAAAAGGAGAAGAGAAATCTGACATGTCTGAAAAGATTTCAAGGAGTTCTCAGACTTGTCTCATGAGAATGAGTTTTCAAGGAGCTTCCTTCCATTCTTCTTATTATTAATACTGGCAAAAATTGTGCTAAGTAAGAGCTGCCAGAGATATACAGCAACAACAAAAATCTAAATAAATCTAGCCAAGACTAACGACTTTTACAACAATAAAGAGTTATTGCAAGGATTAAGTGCTCACATGACGAGATCATCATAAGAAAAGACTTACAGTATCTATAATCTACTCTATGTTTCAAGAGGATAGACATAAAAGTTGACTGTTATTTTTAAAAAATAGTCCATTCATTACACTGTAAACCTAAAAAAAATAGGTTTGAAAAAACAATATTCTTGATTTAGTTTTAAAGTGCCTTATGCCAAATTAGAGTAAAGTTTATAAAGTCATAAAAAGAGCAGCCCTTACTTCATCCAAAATATGGAAGTACACACAGTGGAGTCTATGAGGTAAACAGACAAACAATATCAAAACAAGCTTTCACATGGGTTTTCTATAGGTTCAGCACATCAACAAATAGACTACACACACCTATGTTAATTTTTTGCTGGATATGACCAACCATATTTGAAGATTTA
The DNA here is from genome assembly GCA_002072015.1 of Radix auricularia. NCBI lineage: Eukaryota > Metazoa > Mollusca > Gastropoda > Lymnaeidae > Radix > Radix auricularia. The sequence continues at coordinate 268,417 of MUZC01000180.1, read as the reverse complement.
TAATAATCCTGCAACTCTGTGATATCAAATAGTGGATAAAGATTAGGTTACTAATGGCCAAGGAAATGTTTGGTCATGAGTATCATAAGGCTAATTGTATCATCTATCTATAACTATCAGAGCTCTCCTAAATTTGTTAAGTTTAGAGACGCACAACTAGACATGAGGAACTATTTTCTTTTTTCACAGGTCTGCACATGTGCACATGTCTACTTTGACCTTGTTTTAGTGCAAGGAAATGAACAATACCCCCCCCCAACCCATTCTAGAAGTTAATAAAGATTCTGAAAAAACTTTACTATACTAATATGCTATAAACTAATGTATGACATTGAATCAAATTCAGGACACTTAACAACTAATTAAAAATGTAATGAACTGGTGTCAATTTTCAAGGTTTATGCTTTGCTGCATAAAAGAAAAATTCAATTCCCATTATTAAATAAAGTTAATTTACTATAAATCAAATCAGTCAGATACTTGATTAGGTAATCATTCTCCAAAGAGATGCCCAAGGTGAAGCAAAGTGACTGATACACAATGTAAGCCTAGGTTTGAACATGCACATAAACATGAGGTATTGTGTGAAAAGACAACTGACCAATCACTAGTCGATGCATGGTTTTATTGTGTACATGGAGAAATTACATGGTCCCCCAAACAAGATATATAAAATAGAAAATGGGGACGGCTCTGCATTTGAGTTGTATCAGATAAAAATTTAAAAATTCAAAGTGAATTTCTCTGAGTTTCACGTCTTACATAACTAACCCAGTCAAATTCCCTTTCACAACAATTTAAGAAACTTGCATTTCATTTGTATCTTGCTTCAGTATCATCCAGGATTGTAATGTGCTATTAATAATTCTAGACCTGTTCTCTCTGAGCCAGTCAGCATAAGGCCACTAGAAAATCCCAAAGACATCTGATGGCAATGCTCTTTGTTGGGTCTTAAAAACTTATCTCTGACAGCCATGTAAGTTTAAATGAGCCCAAGTCATTTCATTAAATTTCTTCATTATAAACTCATTCAATTAGTTTTCTGTATTGTTTCTGTCAGTGATAAGTGACCTTAGAATCTCTCGATTTCATTCCTTCTAACAATATTATGAGTCCTATTAGGACATCTACATTAAAAATAATATTGCATCTTCTCTGCTGAAGAATTCAAAATTATAATTAATTCCTTCTTTTTCACAATATTATTATTATCTTGTCACACAATTTATTCATTGTTTGAAGTAAATCCACAAATAAAATTCAAATAACCATTGTTAAGGGGCCAAGATTTGTTCACTAATACCATCAAAGTTGACTCCAGCTGAAGCTCTTGCTTGAAGCTGACAGCAGCAGTATGGGAGGATTTAGAGAGGTCCTCAAGGTGGTGGCTCATCCACTGAGAGTTAATTGAGATAACCCCTACATCCCTGAGCACCACAAAGACATGTAATTTTGTCCTCCTCAAAAGGAAACTTGTAATCATAAGTGATCTCCTCATTCACATCAATGTCCCTCTTGGAGTAGATGACTATTTTCTTCTGTCCATCGACAGTGATGATCTTTGCATAACAATTAGGCTGCAAGTAGGATAATTTAGAAATAAATCATTTCCAAGACATAATTTTTAATGTTACATTAATGTACACAATGCAACTAATTTTTAAATACAACTTTTCCATTCACTTACAACATCTCAATGACCTTGGAAATTATTTAGATCTTCTAGAATTGATGAGGGAAAATACTTTTAATATCAGTTAAATGAAAATATTTTTAATGAACTCATATCTCATGTAATTATCACTTAAACCAATTTGTAAACATGAGAAATGTGCTCCCATTCATCTGACAAAACTATAATTAATTTAAAAGATATGGACAAATAACTGTTCACTCTCACATTTTCATGACATGTTTACAAATATAAATAAACTGAAGATCTCTTGATATATGCTTATTAGTATCAAATGTATTAAGAATTTCTCCCCTCCCCCTCCTGATTTTTTGGGGAAAGCAGATACAATATTTTGCTACTGCTTCTGTATTTAAAAAAAGTATCAATTGAATTTCTATGGGTTAAGTTTTCTTTTAGTGGGATGTCATGGGTAAGCAATACAGACTTGAGAAGAAAATCTCTACTTACATTGCAGCTGTGATTTATAAACCGGGCCAGGTTTCCACACTTGGTGGCATCAATGATGGATTCGTGGTCCACACGAAACAAATAGGAGCTGCCAATACCAGTCTGTTCATAATGTTTCTCACGTAGATCAGCTATTGGCTGCCTGATAGCTTGACCCACATACTCTATCACCATCTCATCTGCTGCTATTGGTTCCATGGCAAACAGGCCCCAGTCATGGATTCCAGATTTTGCAAATTTTAGCTGTTTCTTGCGGAACTGAGTAAGTTGTAAGCATAAAAGGAATAAGTTCTTCTTAAATCCTTGTTTAGACTTAACGTTTTTAAGTTTAAACAGTCTATTACACAAATAAGTTTGTTTTTTTTTAATTTCAATGATGTGAATTGAAATTATAAATGTAATTGTAAGCATTCTTATCCTTTTAAGTCACAAAATAAACAAATGCTTACCTTAAGCTGATTAAACTTGAGCAGGTCACTGACTTCAAGATTTTCTTGGAATAGTGCAATTGCTGCCTGCAACCGACGGTTCTCATTACGAACTTCTCGAGATGTCTGTTGCTTCTTTTTGACGTCCTCCTAAAAAAAAAGAGATAAATACTTGAATCCCCTTGTTCAAAGTAGAACAGACTTAATGATGATAAAGCATTTTGATCAGATATCATGAAAGGTATAACTACATTAATGGGCTTTAAGATTAACCTTAACCATTTCAAGCTATTTTACCATTTGCTTTTCATCTTCTGAGGCTTTCTGTTGTTGAACAGTTAGATTTTTGGCATTACTTAAATATTTCATCTTTTCGTCGAGGGTTATCTTGTAATGGCCTTCAGTCCTGGCAGAGCCTGACATTGGGGAAAATAAATCAGTTTTATATTAAAAGAATCTTAGCAAGCCTCTTTTCTTATGGCAGCCTTCAAACAAGCCCATTTTATTGAAAATATAAAATATTGTTATTTGTTGCTTAAAAGATAATTTAAAAAATCTAAGCTGGAGTTATGTAAACCACTGCAGTGTAACTAGCAAATTCATAGGTTTTGGCCTGCTTAAACTGTGGCCATGTCCCTAGCAGAAAGGACTATGGGCTTTGGCCAGGGTACACAGCAATTGAAAATTACATTGACAGAAAAAAAGATGAATCACAATACACTGCATTTGTCATGTCATGAAAAGTATAACTCAGGAACAGGTGTTGATTTGTAAGTCAATCTAAATCAAAGTAACAATAAGCCTTTGAGTGCTAACACCACTGACCACCAGTTCTCTGATCCCCAGAAACACAAGAATTCCGATATTTTTTAAATAAGACTTTAAACAATTTACAAAATAGACACCACAACTGTACACTTTAACTCTTTCTATTTTCCACCTGGGCTAGCTTTAGGGATAGGCAAACTAGGCAGCCGCCTGGGGCCTACGATTAGTCATCATTAGTGGGGGCCTCACACAAGAATCTTTCCATGTTTATTTTTTATTTTACTATTTAGGGATACCAAATTCACTTCACCTAAGGCCTCCAAATTCCTTGGGCTGGCCCTGCTTCACCTCTCTCTTCATTCACTGAACTCTGTTTACTTCTTCAAATCATGGATTATGGATTGTGTTTCATGAGCTTATGAGCATCCAGTATGTCATACCAAAGCTCTATTATTTAACATCATTATCACCACAATTATAGTCTTAGGAACTCCTCAGTTACAATAAAAAACATTTTTAAAGATAAAATACTACATGTATATCTTGTAAAACAAATGTAGTACTGCTGTGTAATTTTATCGATTTAAATAAATTCTCAGTAACTTTGGACATTTAATCAATAATTTAAAATGTTTATATCCCATTAACTCTTAATGTGCCATAAGGTTTTTGGAAAACTTCCGCCTCAGTACCGTAAGAATTTCCCGAATTGCGATCAACAGGTTATGAAATTTAAAAAATTGCGTAAAATCCATTTTTATTATTATGGTCATACTGATGTCATCTTTTAGAATAAGAATGGTTATTTTATGTATCTGAAAGACCATTTTGAGTTTAAAACTATTTTTACCTGTAGTTTAGTGCTATTATTTTAGTAATAAAGTATAATCGCATCTTCGATAAAAAACCGTAAAAACTTCAAAAAAAACATCGCGAATCGAGCGATAACACTAGCGAGGTAAACAGCCGCCATTGCCGGAAGTCGAAAACATCTTTCATCCCGCACTGAATAGTTTTTATTTTCTGTAATTTCATTTCTAAAGAGAGTTCTACCGAGTCGCGCATTACCGCTCTTTGGTACTAAACGGTAAACCGCGGATTACCGCGCTTTGGTACATTAAGAGTTAATCTTAAATTGTTATCCATAATGTTTAACAAGCAGCACAGAGTTATACATCAAGTTAATCAGGAGTTTTTATTTGTTTGCCGTGGTGCACCTTGTTTGGCTAGTTACGCTACATCGGTTTACGCAGACCAAATCACATGGTTTAACAAGGTTAACTGCCGCAGTTGAAAAATCTACTTTCAGATGTTGGAATTACTTACAGGTATGGGGAATTCAAGTAACTCACCTGATTTGTGAACACGAACAGACTCTTCCACTCGTCTCTTCTTTCTAGGTGGGTCAGGTATCCTTGTGTGGGGATGATCAACCCACAAGATATCATTGAGCCAATAAAACATGGGGTCATCTGATTGCATCAATGAGTCGTATGTTTTTTTAAGATACATAATATCTTCATCATCCATGCCATGGTGATAGATGTCAAAAAACACCTGTCTCTCCTCATGTATTGACCTTGGTGTGAAGGTCACCCGAGGTTTGGGTTCCACATCCATTAAAATGTTGGCCAGCTCCCTGCTGACTTTTGGTTTATTTGTAAGATCATTAAACTTTTTATTGGCCTTAGTTTTTCTGCCATCGGCAGCTACAGGTGATTTCCTCTTAGGCTCAGATTTCTTATGTGCCAGTGAAATAACTTCGTCGATTGTAGCATCGATTTTGGCCTCCATTTCCCTTCTGTCTCTGGCACTAGCACGGTGGTGTTTGGAAGTTTCTGGTTCTCTCACATTCATATGAGCAGAAGGCAGGCAGTAGTTGTGATCAATCCAGATTTCCTGAGTGATTCGAATAGCGTCGTCATCAGCAGAATCTGTAGAGTCAGAGTCATGGTTTTCTTCAAGCCCAAGCGGTCTAGTGGAGAAGTAGTCATGTTCGGCTATGGCAGAATTAATAAATTTCCTTCGATCTTCTTCTTCAGATGTAATATCATGTGAGTCTTCAGCTTCAGAGTTGGATTTTGCAGGTTTGTGCCCAGCAAGGGCCATCAACATTTCAGCTGCTTCAGTGTCTGTGGAATCGGGAATTCCATCGACTTCCCTATCCTCATTTGTGTCAGCTTTCTGGAAAGAAAGACGATCATCATCTGAATCACTGCTCCTCCTGCGACCTCGTCTACCACCACGACCCCTTCTACCACCTCTACCTCGCATGGGAGGAGGTCGCTTGGGTTCCTCAAATCGGGGTTTGTCTTCTTTGATTTTCTCTTCCATTTTAATTTCACCCTCTTCCTTTTCTTCTTCAGATGATGATGAACTTTGTGCATCTTTTTTGTGATTTTCTTCCTCAATAGGCGTAAGACTTCGGGCTGGGGACTTTGTCTTTGCATCTTCACTTGAATATCTGAAGATGCACAGTAAATAGCCAAGTATAAATAACACCCTAACTCTTAAAGATGTTGAGAAGTTAAAAGCAATATTGCATACAAATATCAGATATCTATTGAGTTACATTTTTTATTTTATTTATGACCAAATCTTTAATAAGACAAAAGTATTTAATTTAAATCTGTAGAAAACGGCTTTCTGAATTTCTAAATGAAGCTTGTCTGGTAAACGGGAAAGTTATTAGCTATGTGTAAGATTAAAGTAAAAGATACTCACTCCTTATCCTCAGTTTCATCTTCAGATTTGATCTCACCAGACTCCTCATCCCTGTAATAAAATAAATAACATTTCAAAGTGGAACAAATTTTTATACATTCATATAGCACACTTTAAAATAAGGTAAACTAACATTTTGTAAAAGGAAACCTATACCATTAATAGCAATTTAAAAAAAGGAAGTACTAATTTTATCAAACTTACAATATAAATTTAACCCCAACTTAAATTAAACATAGAAATAAGAAAAGCTACATACTCCTCTTCTTCAGTATGAGATGTCTTCTTAGGGGATGATTTTACTACCGCATCTTTCTCTTCTTCCTCTTCTTCATCTTCATCAGATGACAAAGAAGACAGAGAGGAGAGATCTTTGTCATCTTCACCCGAGGTTTTCCTCTTGGGTATCTTTACATTCTCTTCCTCAGAAGACATTTCATCATCCGATGCATCACTTTCTTCACCCTCCTCTTCTTCACTCTCTTCTTCACTGCTCTCAACTGCACTTTCCTCTTCTTCTTCACTTTCTTCCTTATCTTCATCAGCATCTAAAATTTGGAACAATTAAGGATATTTTATTGCTTATAATCAATAAAAAAAATTACATAAACATTTCAGTTTAAAGCATATATTTTTATCCCATTGATAAATAAATTATTTCAATGCAGACTTTTTGGTGTATTAGACTTTAAATTTCTCATAATTTTTCAGCCAAAACCTATAAACCTAATGAACATCACAATTTTTCACAATGGCCCCTAGCAAATTTTTACATGGCCTTATAATCACGGTATAAAATATAGCATAGAAAATATTTCAGAGGGATTGCAGGAATGATTAGTAAACTTGAGCATTGAATAAGTATTACACTTATGGATACAGCCTCATTTTTTGTACTCTTTGCACTCATTACAGCATTTGTGTAGTAAATGTGATCTCATCAATGAGACTTGAAAGAATTTTTTGAAGTTTTAAATACAAACCAGCTTTGTTATCTTCAGAATCCTCATCAGAACTATAAATCTTTCTTTGAGGTTTCTTTCCCAAAGCTTTGGAAGTCTCTCCAAGATCAGAATCGTCATCCTCTTCATCTTCATCATCATCAGACAAGGATGTCTTTTCATGGTTTTCTTTCCTATCATTGGATTTATCTTGAGGCTCTTCATCCTCTTCCTCTGCCGGTGCTGGTTCAGGGGCTTTTTTCTGTCAAAAAAATACCACAAATATTCTGATAACAAACATCTAAATTATTTTGATTGAGAAGTCAAACAAACCATTTATTTTTTAAGTAGCCATATGTCATGGTGATTTATGAATTATGACAATCAATTATTTTATGACAGAACAAATATCTTAAGGTCCTATTTTAATGATGCCACAGGAATCCAAAGAATATGTAAAATTCCATCAAAGATTAATAATTATTTAACTAGAATTTTCCTACAGAAATTCTGAGTGCTAAATAGGTCAATTTAAAAGTCTGGTGTAAATAACATGGTAGATTCAGTACTTAGTTAAATAATGGCCTGAAATTTGAAATAAATTAAAGAATATTTTTATTTGTTTTTTCACATCAGATGCAGTTTATATCATCATCATCATTGCCTGTCGTCCCATCTGGGGCATAGGCCACGAACAAAGACTCTCCAGGCATCCCAGTCCTGTGCCAATCTCTCTAGCTGTCCCCAGCTGTGCCCACTCTTTTTGGAGCCTGTCTCCAGTTCCCTTCTCTAGGTCATTTTGGGTCAACCTCTTTTTCTCTTGCCCTGGGGGTTCCAAGTGAGGGCTTGTCTCACAATGCTGGATGTATGCTTTCTGAGGGTGTGGCCAATCCATCTCCATCTGCGCTGATGTATTAGTTCTTCCACTGGCTCTTGTTGTGTACCTTGCCAGAGGTCCTCGATGATGATATTGGGCCAGCGGATTCGGAGATTTGTTCGGAGACATGTGTTTATAAATGATTGAAGCTTTTTCGAAGCGGCTGCTGTAATCCGCCATGTTTCAGCTCCATATAGCAGGACAGGCTTTACTGTGGTGTTTGAATATCCTGACCTTGGTCTGGAGGGTCAAGTTGTTGCAACTCCAAACTTTTTTTTAGCTGTTTAATTGCTGTTCTTGCTTTGCCAATTCTCACTCTAACATCAGCATCTGTCCCTCCCTGCATGTCTATGATGCTACCGAGGTATGTAAAGTTATCCAACTCCTCTAGATTTGTTCCTCCCAGTGTTATTGGGGTGTTGCTTGATGTATTTATTTTAAGGACTTTGGTTTTTCCCTTGTGAATGTTTAGGCCAACACAAGAAGAGAACTGTGCTACATAGTTAGTTTTCTCCTGCATCTGTTGCTGTGTGTGTGATATTAGGGCCAGATCATCCGCAAAATCCAGGTCATCAAGTTGTTTCCAGTGTCCACTGGATACCATTTCTCTTTTGCTCTGTAGACATCTTCATTATCCAGTCAATGGTTAGCAAGAATAAGAAGGGTGAAAGTAAACACCCCTGTCTGACTCCAGCCTTTACCCCAAAAGCCTCTGTTGATTTTTGGCCATGAATGATTCTACATGAAAGGCCTTCGTAAGACGACTTAATTATGTTAGTCAGCTTTTGTGGTATACCATAGTGTCTTAGCAACTTCCATAGGGTTGGCCTGTCAACATTATCGAACGCCTTCTCATAGTCAATAAAGTTGATGTATAATGGTGAGTTCCAATCCAGGGATTGCAGGGATAATATAATTCTCAGTGTGACAATCTGGTCAGTACATGATCTATCCTTTCTAAAACCTGCTTGTTGGTCTCTAAGATGGTTGTCTATTGCCTCTTTCATTCTGTTTAGCAGCACTCTATTAAATACTTTGCTTGGTATGGATAGCAGTGTTATTCCTCTATAGTTGGAGCATGAGCTAAGATCACCTTTCTTCGGGAGGTTAATGAGGTGTCCTTCTTTCCACTCTGTTGGAATCTGTTCTTCCTCCCATATTTTCTTGAAAAGAATGTGCAGCATTTCAGAGCTAGTCGTAATATCTGCTATCATGGCTTCTGCCGGTATTGTATCTGGACCAGCTGCTTTGCCTTTTTTTAGTTGTTTAATTGCTCTGCTTATCTCTTGTTTTGTGGGTGTGCTGCAATCTATTTCTAGATCTTGTTCCGCTGGCTCAATGTTGAGTGTGTATTGTGGGGCTGGTTGGTTGAGGAGTTCTTCAAAATGCTCTATCCACCTTTTTTCCTGACCCTCTTCATCAGGTATTGATTTCCCATCATTAGTTTTAACAGGTCTCACTGGATTTTTGAATTTTCCAGATAGCTTTTTTATTGTGCTGAATAGTTCTCTTGTGTTACCATGATACGCTGCCTCTTCTGCTTCAAGATCAGTTTATATACAAATAACTTATTAATTCCTGAGGCTTTAGCAATCAAGTTATTACAAGAACTCACCACCAAGAACAAAACAGTTGTTTTTTAAAATTAAGTATTTATAAATTATTATACTCTTTTCAAATCTTGAAATTTAATTTACTATTCAGAACTTCCATTCAATTAAAGTTCCAAATAAAGAAAAGGATATTAACCTTTAAATGATTAATATAAGTATATTACCTTAAATGAAGGTAGCTTTGAAAATCCAGAGCGAATTCCTAGCAATCCACCAGAGCTGTACCTATTGAAGCCAAGACCAGACTCTAAACCACCTTCTTTTGCCCAAGGATGCCTAGCTTCAAACAGTCCAGCCAAGGCTGATGTTAATGCTGGAGCAGCAGCTGGGGCAGTGGGCACTGGCTTCTCTTTTTTCTCTTCTGTGTTCGGCAGTTTTATAGGTATCTGAAATATTGAAACAGATTAATAAACAAGGTGAAAAAATTTAAAGAAATAACTGAGAAATTAGAGCTGGGGAACAAAAAAAAAGAGTATGATTGAAAAGCAATAACTATTGGACTTATATTTCATTACAAAATTATAAGTAATTAATGCTGATTTTTTTCTATCATGAGGTATTAACTGTATTAGGGGTGTACCGAGTGTGATTTTTTGACGAGTACAGAGTACTGACTGCCATGTTTTACTGATATCGAGTACTGATGCTGAAAACTTGAAGAAGTATGAATTTGTCAAAATTGTGTTACATTTTAAACTTGACGTTGATTGACAGAAACAAGATATCGCACAAATAAAATGTTAATTTGTAGTTTGTACAATGCTCATTTCAATACTAGGCAGACAAAACATTTTAGATATCTTTGATTCTGTGTGCATCTTTGCTTTAGCAGCCATTATGGTATACTCTGCATCAGCATCACTTACGCAGCTGATTGCCAAGTATACGAAAATCGGCCATAAGTATTTAGTGGACATCAGCAAGTAAAAATTTCAAATCCAAGCCAATAAGCCTATTTTTAACCTGATCTCAACAGTGCAGTCATTCTTAGATTTAGGTTCAACTCATTTAGGATGGTTAAAAGAAGAGTTCAGTATATCAGGTGGTGAAATAGTAAAATCTTTATTTTTCTATGCAATGCTCTCAGAAGAGTCTTACTATTTATAGTACAAGAAAAGTAGTAAAATTTCACACATATATATTATTATGGGCCTTTTCTAATATTTATGCAAATACATTCTGTTGCAGTTTTTGACACTGATAAGTAGATAAATATGAACATCAAAAGTTTGACAAATGAAGACTTGTGTAAACAAATGTTATAATTTCTGTGAAATGTTGCTAAATGACAACAATAAAAGAAGGCTAGTGTAATCAGACCGCTATAAATAAAACAATGTACAGGGAGTCCTCTGGTTACAACAGTCCCGACTTACGCTGTTTTGTGGTTACCAACGTTCCCCAACAAAAATTTTTAAAATAATATTACACATTATTTTTTTTAACTTTTTTTTTTTGTCAACAGGGTAAGAATTTTTTTTTCTCTTTTTAAAATAACTTTTATGTAATTAACTGGTTTTATGTTTTGGGCCAACGGCAGAAAGAATACACTGTGTTGTAGGGTGAGGAAGATGCTCAATCTCGGTACATATGTGGTAAGGAATTGTTATTCAATTGTTTTTTCTATTTTTATTTTATTAACTGTAACATTTTTTACAGCACTGTACATACAGTACTTTACATATATATAGGGCTGCGGATATGAACTAATAATTTCTCTATTAATCGTTAAAAAATTGAAACAATTAAATTATTGTTTAACGATTAATCAACCCATCGCCATCACTTAAAAATTATTGGAAGTCCAATTTTTTTTTTAATAATAAAAAATAGTGGTCAATAAATAATTATTTTCCAGACGATCACATGAACATTTTGGTTTTAAATTATTGACTGACGGAAAAGTTCAAAATGTTAATAAAGTTTGCCTACCATGGTTCTAACACTTTGCTTACTAATCAAACCAAATGAAAAGCGTATTAGGCTAATGACAGTAATGAAGTCTGACTAAGAGACAGAAAATGATGAATTACTGCGTTACAAAATGGAGATGAAAGCTGCTGAATCCATAAAACCCCTAAATGGTGGAAACTGAATGAACACCAATAACTGTGAATCTCATTCCTAGTCAAAACTGTTTTTGTGCATACCAGTTACCTCCGTTCCATGTAAATGATTGTTACGCTAAGTTGGTTATATTGTCAATAAGACCAGTTTATCGCTTGCACCAAATAATGTCAACACACTTGTCTTTTTGCATAGTTGGTTAAAAGATGACATAAAAATGAGACATTCCTTTATTTAGATTTTCAACAAGAATGTTTAATAAGTGTTATTTATGACATCATAAATTTTAATTTTTGGTTTTAATTGAAATTAAAAATTACTTAATTGTTAATTTTTCAAAAGTTAACGATTAAATTTAAATTAATCCATAACAGCCCTAATATATATATATATATATATATATATTGTTCCGACTTAGCCATTCGGGTTACGAATCTTAAGAACGGATCACTGAGGACTCCCTGTATGTGGAAAAGATTTTTTTAAATGTGTTGGCAAACAGTCTTCCTAAGCAAGCAAAGAAACCAATAACCTATCAAAATAAAATGCTGTAATAATTTAATATCTATCTAAAGCTTGGGGGAAGCTGAAAAGAATGGGCCAGATATAGGTGCCTGAATGAAGGACATTTGTAATGGCCCAGGTTAGAGGTGCATGAAGGATATTAGTAATGGTCCTCAGAAGAGGTGCCTCAAGGACATTAGTAACGGCCCAGGTTAAAGGTGCTTCAAGAGAATGGTCCAGGATAGAGATGGCTGAAGAATGGTCCAGGATAGAGGTGCTGGTGAGAATGGTCCAGGATATTAAGTGCCCGAAGAGAATGGTCCAGGATAGAGATGACTAATGGACACTACTTGTGGCCTATGATAGAGGTGCCTGTAAGACACTTGCAGGTGACCTTTGTGTTTGGAAGGACCACAGATGATAATGATCAACAACTGTTCCCCAAGGATGAAATGGCAGAGAAAGAATTTAGTTGATTATCCAAGAGGATATCAAGAGAAGAAAAATAGCAGCCTATCATCTTTTAATATTAAACTTGATTACAAATCAATTTAATACATTAATATAACTTCTACTTGAAACTTAATAGCACCTTTCAATAAATTATCAAAAATCTATATATATAATTCTCCTCATGGTCCACCAAGCAAGCAGTCTAACCCCACTGAACAATCAGCTGGCAAAAAAAGTTATCGAGACCAAGCCAACAATGAGTTCAATTGAGGTCAATTAGCTTGTTCTTTCAAAACAACAGAATAGCATGTATTTTGTAGTGTAGTGGTTATTACATTCGCCAATCACGTGGAAGGTCGTAGGTTTAAGCCCCAGCTAAGACATTACTTTTTTAATTTTTAAAAATGTTTGTGTTTATGCCTGTTCATTTCCCACTTTCTTTTCGAACATGACTTTGCAACATGGCTGTTCATTCACATTGTTCTGATTTCTACGTTATATAGTTTTTGTCTGTTTTCCCTGCCCCCCACCCCCTTAATTTCTTTGCACTATTTATGAGCTACTCTGCGGCATATGCTACGCCGCGGAGGCGCATCTAGTATTTTTTAATCCGCTTAGCTTTCCCAGCTTTAAGGGTAAATAAAGGGTTTTAATTTGAAATTGATAGTATAAACTTAATAACTTTTGTCATATAGATTAAATATTTTTATTTGATTCATTCAAAATAGCAACATGTGTTACTGTAGCTTACGCCAGAACTAAAGAATCTTACTAACAAACATTTCTTAAAAATTAAGTCAATTTATAACAATATTGTGACTGGGCAGTGCATCAGATGAAAAAAAAATTAGAATTTAAAAATAAAATCTCTTTTTGTTTAAATGCTGTTTCAAAATTAAATCTGGCTAAATTTAGCCAGCAATGAAGTGGTTATATTTTAATTTTGGGTCAATCATTGTAAATTTTACACAGATTTACAAGAATAATAAATAAATGACAGAAACATTTTCTAATTTCTTTTAGTACCAGTGTTCATGCTGCTAAGCCAAGTTGGCATGGGCTTAGGCTTAAGTTTTAACTTAAACACCGAATTAAAAAAAATAATAAATTACTTGTTTAATATTAAACCTAAACTAAAAAGCTAGTTTTGACAGGAATTTGAGACAGAGCGAGATAAGTTCTGATACTGCTTATGATATTTTTATTGAGCTTAGCAATAGGAAAAAGTGTTTTAAGCTGAATTCCATACACACCTCAACTGAGACAAAAAAACAATAGCACAAAAGATCACCTTATGTTTTTCTTCTTCTTGATCCCACCATGTTTCAAAATACTTAAAGGCAGAAGTCTCCACCATTTTTTTGCACAAGTCCCTCTGCATAATGCTCTTAAGCTCTTTCACAAACTCATTTAACACAGTGGAAAACATGTGAGTCACATAATCCGCATCGGGATCAAAGTCTGGATTGAACACTCCAAAATTATCGAATCCTTGGTGGTGATTCTGCCAGTCGCCATTGAAAGGCTGTTGTGATCCACCAGCGGGATTCACCTCCAGTCTTTCATCACCACTACTGACAGAATCTAAACTCATTCTGTCATCCTCCATGTCTACGCTGTTCATCTGACCATTGGTGGACGGGTGATGCACATCCTCTGAAAATGGAGACTTAAAGTCAAGTTCCATAAGAGAATGGGGTGATGTTTCACCTGTAAGTTTTTCTCGTTGTCGATTATCACGTTTGTTGTTATTGTCACAAACAGGGGGTCGGGGGATAGACTCTGGCGGAAGAAAAGAAGGATTTTGTCTACCGAATTTTCCCCCGCCTTTATTTCTATTTTTCTTTCTACCTTTCCCTCTTCCCTTAGAAGGCCCGTCTTTGATATGCTGAGATCTGGGGGGTTCAAAAGGCTGCTGAGCAAGTGGTCCATCCATGGGAGATGGTGGCCAAGGCATATTTGGATGAGGGGGGTTACCATTGCCTGGCCATAAGTCCATGTGAGGGCGGGGTCCCATATGGCCTGGGGGGACCCCTGGAGGTAAAGGCTGCATGAGTGAAGGGTGGTGAGGAGGCAAGTGATGATGAGGTGGCATATGCCCTGGTGGTGGTGGATGCATGTGCAAACCATTTGGGTCCCATGGTATCATGTCTTGAGGGTGCGGTGGCATGTGAGACTTCGGAGCTGCCATTTGTGTAGCTGGGGGAACAACAGGTTCAGCATCATGATCAATCCCAGATTTACCGTCATCCTTATCTTCAGCTTCAGAGCCACCTTGAAGCAGGCTCTGAATTCGGGACTCTAAACTCATGAATCGAGGCTCCTCATCATTATCAGCATCAGGAGTGTCTGGGAGAGCCACAGGTTTTTCTGTGGGGATCTCTCTTGGTGCTTCCAAGGGTGGAGGCTTCTCTGATCTGGGATCTCTACCTCTTGGGGGAAAATTGTTCATGGGAGCTGGACTCGGGGCAGACATTGGAGTTGACAATGAAGCTGATGGTGCGTCCATGCCTGGTCGGCCACCTCGACGCCAGTCCCTCTCATCCATTCTATTATCCATGCATGGATGATTAAATATGGGCGGGGGTGGACCGGGCCCGTGCATGCTATTTGGAATCTCATGGTGAAATGGGGGCTGCATATCAAATGGCATATGCCCAGGCCCATGAGGAACCGGTGGGCCGTAATTGTCATTAAAAAGTGGGTGATGTGGAGTCATTGGCGGCGGGCCGTGATGGCTGGGAGTTTGAGGATGGGGTGGTAAACCCTGGTTGTGGAACGGAGGCATAGGAACAGCAGGACTGAATCCAAAGTCAGGACCGAATGGTGGGTGAGGTTCACCAGGTGGCATGTACAGCGGATGATGTGGATCAAAAACTGGGGGGCCTGGTGTAAAACTATTTTGGCTGAATGGTGTTCCTGCATTAAAGCTAAGTTCTGAAGAATGGGAAGATGTACTGGCATTATCAGATGGTGCTGTTCCTATACTGTCACCCTGTGAGTCCTGATCCCTTTGGCGCTTCTTTAAAAAAGATGATTTTTTATCGCTCTCAGGTTCAATATAATCAAACCTTTCTAATGTGTCAACGCTGCTTGTCCTTGACATTTGAGAAGCTAAACTTGTTGCATCTAATTCAATTCTTGGTCTGTCAGTCATTTTCTGGTCAATCAGTCTTTGGCGCTCTTTTCCTGAAAATATATTAATTTAACTTTGATAAGCTTAAAAAGGCTTTAGTTTAAATTTCTATTTAAAAAGCTGTGAAAAGTTTAGGGCTTAGTGTGCAGTGAGTATGTCATTTTGGAGTGAAGTCAAAGAGTAAAACCAAGAAGTTTAAGATTCAAAAATATTTTAGACCACCTGCAAAAGTTAGGAACAGCAACAACTTACCCATAGTGTCCAACAAGACATTCATAATGTTCCCCATCTTAGATGTGCGATGAAGTTTTTCTACACATGCCCTGGCACATTTAGACTGTGCAAAAACCACCTGTCATTACAAGGAATTTTCATTCAATTTACATAGGGCTAATACCTTTAGAAATTTATTTAATGAATGATATATTTAAAAAATATTAAGGTTACTAAAATATTCCAAGACTTTGCGTGTAGTTAGATATGCTAATCTGTATAGATTTAGAAAAAAATTATGTGTCCATACTACTAAATATTCATAAGAGACTTTGTATAACAGTTCAAATATAATATTAATAAAGCTCTCACTTTTCCAATGCCCATGTGCTTTCTGTTTCTTGGATGGTAGTATATCTTAATATCTTCAATCCTACCAAAACCCTTGACCATGTTCTCAAGAAAATCTCTGTTGATGTTGTCATTGAGATTGCTGAAAGTCACCTCTTTGGCTGGCGGTGTTCCAACATAATATTGGTCATACTGAACAAATTTAACAAAATATTCAAGCATGGTCAAAAAATAAACTTCTAGACTTTTAACAATATCATAGATAATTCTTTAAATTTTAAATAATAAACAAGCTGACAGGAGGCATATATAGCCAAAAAAATTGTAACAGGGATTAATTTTTTTTTATAGATCATTTCTGTGACAATGATCTAAATGAAACATTTGCATCTAAGACTTGTATATTTAATAGCAGTCCGTTACATATCAAAACATAACATATCTATAATAACATGGGATTGATCAGTGTTTTAACATTAAATTAATAAATTAAACTTTTTCCTTCAAAACATAACAATAATGAAGCCATAAAATAACATACTTTCCATCTAGGCACAGGCAAATCAGCTGGTTGTCGTCTGTAACAAATTCGTTGATACCTTGGCCTAGGATCTCTAGTATCTATTGGTCGACCATCCTTACAAATTTTTTAAAAATGTCATTGTTTATCAGGCAATTTTAAAAGGCTTTCACAATGAATATAAACTTTAAATACAAAGCTTTAAATGTGATAATTGTACATTTTCCTACCCACCATAAAGTAAAAAGTGAAATTTAATTTTTAGTGATGCATTGTTAAGTCCTCTACGATTTTCAAAAATATAAATTTTACTTGTCACAATAATTTATATTAAAATTAAATAAATTCCTTAAAATGTGACCTACATTAGGATTGACTCCATCAAATCGATACATCTTGTCCTTGCTACTGTCAATCATGGGATCACTTAACAGTCTGTAGTTTCTCCTCTTTTTATCAAAGTCTGGAGGAAGACTTGAACTGGGAGCAGGGATTGGGTTAGGATTGGGGCGGGCCATTCCATTCATATCTGTAAAAATAAAACATATTCAATAGGCATTTTAATTTTATTTTAGCTTATTCATTACAGATCCTCTTGCTTTACAGAAGATTATTGCTTGCTGTCCTTATTCATGTTTTTTTTTCTGGTATTGCACTTTTATTAGAGTTAGAGTTTTGAGTGTTTATAGTGTGTTGGTTTTCCTGTTTTTTTCAAGAAACCCAAAGACATCATCAAATCTTATTATATTGAAATTTATTCCAATTCAAACTAATAAATAAAACTTTTTTATTTCAAGTCCCGTAACTGATGGGTTGTAATGTTTCCATTAGACTAGGGGCTTGGTGGACCTTGGTGGGTGCCCCAACTCCCTACTGCAGAACTTTCTTAATGTTAGTCTTTCATCATTCTTATTAAGGCTTTGCGTGGGCTCGACCCCACACCCTTTCAGCTTGTAAGGCAAGCTCACTATTGACTTCGCTATCCAGCCGCCAAATAAAAACTATATATATACCAATTAAATATTTAAATACATCAGATTATTTAAAGCATTGCTAATGTATCTCGCAAATAAAATAATCAGCCATCTATTTAATATTCCAAATGTGATTCAAAAAATTATCTTAAACTGGCATCTATCAATCAATCTAGTATAGTTTTTTTTATCAAAATGAATTTTTATATGCCTTGATTTCAAAATTAAAATATTTTTAAATTGATTAATCCTTTTAAAGAAGCTTTCAATATTTTAAAAAATATACTTCTAATTTTTTTTAATAATCATAAACATAAATTGTGGGATGTAAATGTCCTTCCAAATCAGAATCCAATGAAATGATGAAATATTCAATTATGTATGACATTTAGGATTGTAAAACACTTGTAAATAAATTAAACAGTAACTTTCATTGTTCTTATATTCAAATTAAGTGTGGTAAACAAGGGAGAAACATTGTCTCAGCATAATCTTGTACCATCCAACAAATATCCATCTAACAAATATAAGAATTCCTTTAAGTTTGTCAATTTGTCACTGCCTGATTATATCAAAGATTATTATAGTGGGACGCGGTGGTCGAGAGGTAGCGCGCTCGACTGTCGTACCGATGGTCACAAGTTCAAATCCACGCTAAGGCGAGGATTTGTTCCCGGGGTCTGAGGAGTCCCCGAGTCACCCAGCTCCGAATGGGTACCTAACTAGACAATAGTTAGGCGGCTGGGGTAATGCGTGGAACCCCTATAGCCGTGGCCTGTGACCGCTGCATCACTTGCCAACAGATCATCTCTCATGGTCTGTGGACGCAATTATCTTCTGCTTAGAAGGAGCGTCTGTATATCTAAAGGAAAAAAAAAGAAAGAAAGAAAGTCCTTATGTTGTGTTCTTCACTTCCTAAACCTAGTCACCTCCCATAACTCACTTACTGCCTGTCTCAAAACCCTACCTATTGGAGATTTGTTTTCATTGTAAAAGACTATCCACCTGGTTACTTGTCAGGAATTTTAAATGTCATGCTTCATGTTTGAGTCACATCACTCAGGACCAAACATTTAACCATTTCTGGTCCTGCTATTTTAACACCTATTTAGGAATTAAGGGTCAAATGAGAAAAGTGTGGAAGGGGCAAGCTCTTTTAAAAAAACATTTTTTTTTAAAACCTCCTTTCCCTCATCGTTCATGGCCTACCCTCCCCTTTTCTCAATTGAAGTGACAAAATTTTCTTGAGTTGTGAGACTAATTTGTTAACTCAATCACACTGTTACATGTTGGCTAAAATGTGATCAATTTGATGCAGGATATATAGACATTTGAAAAAATATCAATTTAAGTTTAATCAGCAAAAAAAGTATTTAATATTTTTAACTCAAGTACGACTTATACATGCATAACTAAATTTATAAATTTCTATTAACATGATAAATGCTATAAGATTATTACGGTAAGTCCGGTAAGTATAGTTTATTTATCTCAAGTATGTTAATCAATGTTATAATTATTTTATATGACTGATAAATTAATCGTTATCGATTAATTTAAATTTAATCATTTACTTTTGAAAAAATACCGAATAATTAATCGATAATTTTGATGGAAGCTAAAAATAAGATTTATGACGTCATTAAACTGAAAATTTCAAGGAAAGTAACAAAAGCGGGCAATTAACATGTTTTGATTTTAATATAAGTAGTTCAACATAATGTCAATGAATTTAATTTTTTTTCTAATGTTAATAAAATAAAAACAATGTTTACATTTTTATATCATTTCCTTATAAAATAGCTTATTTTACAGTTTACACTTTAAAATTCTTTTTTTAAAATGGAGAAGTTTGTACGTAAAAAAGTAAAATATTATTAATGATGAAATATTTATTCATAAATCAGTACAGGTATAGAAAGTATGGACCATCATTTTAATCGTTATTTTATCGATTAAAATAATCTTAATCGATAAAATATTTTACCGATTAATCGAGAAATTAATCAATAATTTCCGCAGCCCTACTGATTATATGTTACTGTGAAACATAGTGTGTGAAGCAAATTCAGTTAGATGGGCATGGCTAACATGCCATGAGTTTACGGTAACGGTCATTGCAGTGATAAATCATAAATCAGGGGGTTGACTTATACTCAGGTGTAAAGGTATATACGTTAGGTGTTTCTCAGAAATGTCATAAACAACAAATATCTATTAAAAATTAAAGAATCCCGTACTGTCTATGTAATTATAATAATTTATGGCAAATTGACAATAATTAACTTTTCTGTCTTGATTACTAAAAACGAACAGCAAGTGCAGAAACAATGAAGTAGAACTGACAGTGCAGTGTCAGTAAAAATAAATAAGATTATAAATTAAATAAAATATATTTTTAAAAATAGGATTAAGAAAATAGGCCAAATATTGCAATAGTAACAGAATGAATGTAGGCAATATTAACATACTTAACATAGGACATAGTCTATAGTAATTAGAATTATAAAATACAGAAAATTATGCATCTACTACTACTGGCACTGGCTACTGTACTGCTTTGTACTATACCAATATAATGCCATAAATCATAAAATAAAATAAAGTATGTATTGAATTGCATTTATTTAATATTATGCCATTTTACCATGGGCATTATTAGGTCTAATACTAATTACTAATTAATACTTCCCTAAAATATATTTCAATCATCAATGTCAATTTTTGTTTTTTTTATATAATGAAACAGCGGATGACTGGAGAGATGCAATAGTCTGTAGTATGAAACAATTTTCAGTCTGGGTCTGATAGTGATTCAGTACTGATAGCTCTGTTCATTGTCCGTTTCAGTGTAAAATGAATGTATTATTAAAAGTTGACATTCAAGAAAGTAGTGAAATGAAATTTCAATAAAAAGTGTTGACCATGACAGTATTTTGGATATTGCAGTTACTGGTATTCTATATGCAACCAATACCCATTATAGAGTCAACATGGAAAATAGACTCATAAAACGATGTGGTACGTTTGCTCCATATGGAATTAATCAAATCAACAATTTTACCTGACTGCTAAATCGTTTTCCCGTTTTGGTTTTCACTATTACTTTAGATACTTTAACTTTCTCCTTTTTCCTATATTCTGTGTCCTTGTTTGCTTTTGTTTTTCTTTTCTTTTCATTTTTTATCACATAGACTCTAATATGTTTTAAGATATATGTAATGTAAGTAATTATTTATGTTATTGTACTTTGTACTGATGAAGGCATGGGCATGAGCCGAAGCCGAAACGTTTACTATTATTTGTATTTAGTATTAGTTGACTAAATTGACTTAGACTTAGTTGATAAATAAAGCTTAAATTTATTGTTTTCTTACACAAATAGTTTGTGTAATTTGTTTTTTAAATCTGCAAACTGTGTAATGAGTGTTATGTGTAATAAACCAAAATTTGAATATTGAAACAGTGTTGACAGTTGAGTGTAACTCACAGAAGTCAGTCCACAGTGAGTTCAGTCAGATAAGTAGACAAGTAGAAAAGTCAGAAAAGGCCAAAGTTTGAAAGGCTAGTTCCAGGTCATGATTTTCTTAATTCCTTGTAAATTCTTCTTGAACTTTTAAATTATAATTTAATTAATAAAATAAAATGGTTGATAAACTGGATAATTAAAAATTATATTTAAAAAACATAAATAATAATGATAAAAATAAATTAAATGAGACAAAAATGAATAATGGACTCACTCATCGCCATCGGATGTCTCCGGTCGTGTTCCATTCTTTCTCCGCCCTTTCTTTACTTATTTGGGCCCAATCATTCTTCGGGACTCAAAGTCCCTTGATTCATTTTATTTTCGCGATATGAAATTATTTTCGACAACGAATAACAAAACGCGAACGGGGACTAACTAAGGGAAAGATAGCTTTTTCTTTCACTTTTTACTACAACATTGTCAGCCTATCCCATAATTCTAATAGATTTCCGCTAACGTTTAGTGCTGTGATTGTTTAGTTTCGCAAACTTAATTTGCGAAATTTAACACAAATTATACTAAACTTTTTGCTGAAATTATTAAACACTTATGATTCAAGAAAATATTAAAATTTTTCTTGCTTTTCAAATGCTTTCGAAAACAAAAAGATTGGCTCAATAAATTACCCTATTTTATTCGCAAAATTACTTTTAAGTAACTACTTATTTCATATTAATATTTTATTAACTGTCCGTCACAGTCCGATCACCTACTTGTTTTCAGTGGCGTCGTGAAGGCCGCCCCGGGTGACACCATCAGGGGGGTGACACCAAAGTCAAAAATTGTATTGTGTTCAATTTTATATCAGAATAAAAGTAGACACATTTCTCTTAACTAGAAAGGAATTAAGGAAGGAGTACAATGAAGTCTATGGCGGATTAAGGGGGGGGGGCTGAACGGGCTAAAGCCACGGGCCCCCGAAGGTTTAAGGGCCCCCAAACTTTTTATATTTTATAATAAAAGTGTACAAAAGTTTACACGAACCCTTGAAAATATAATAAATTAATAAATACTATCTATACAAATTATCGCGTTCAGACATGATAGTATTGATAGTACCTAATAATCGAAAAACTTTAATTGATTCACTTCGCATGATATAAAATATAGTTTATATATTTTAAATTTCCCAATTTCGAGAAGTTCCGCTGGCTGAGTGGAGATAGCACATGCTCGTGGTGTCATCGGTGTCGGGTTCCATTCCCAGCAAGGGTAAATATTTTTTTTTCTTTTCACACTCAATTATAACTACCGCGAAGACATGACATTTATTTCTTCGTGTTCGTTTTTTTTTTCATTATTAAAATTTAGTTACAGTCTTATATTAGCTGTTAACAATCATTTTATTTTAAGAATGCTGGCTGGATAGGGCCCCTGTTTGATTGCAGCCCGGGGCCCCGTGCAGTCTTAATCCGCCCCTGAATGAAGTACGTTAAACGCGAATTAACTTGCAATAATGAAACAGTCCCAACACACTAACAACATTAAAACAAAATAGGAAAAAGAGAAGAAAAATAAGTCGCAGCAGAGAGCTCTTTAAAAAGGCTGGAGTTTGAAATACACCAACAGCATGGACGAATCCCACCTCACTACTCCCTCCACCACAGTAGGGTGGGGGCGGGGGGAGTACTATTTTTTCCCAAAAATAATTAAGAGACGCGGTGGTCGAGTGGTAGCGCGCTCGACAGGCGTACCGATGGTCACGAGCTCGAATCCACGCGAAGGCGAGGCTTTCTTTCTTTCCGTCCGGTATTCGGGCGTGGAATGGGTTGCCTGAAGAAACCAGGAAAGCCAACATTTTATCATCATTTAAAACTCTAGTAACAATACAGGACTAAACACAAACCATAGAAATACGTAGGACGCAATAATCTTATGTACAGAAGGAGCGTCTGTAACATATAAGATAAGATATTTAATGACGTTTTTAGACGCAGAGTGCAGATTTACACTAAATACATGTTGAAATGACAAAAAATAATTTGCAACATGGTTATTTTTATTTAGAAAATACGGCGTATAGGGGGGGGGTCAAAGCTTTGTGATGTCATAGCGGAAAAAGGGTGGGGTTTAAGCTTTTGTGACAAATTATGACGCGGGGAGTGGTTGGGGTAAAAATCGGCAACCTCCGGTGTCGTCATTTATGGACGGCTTCTTAAGTCCTGAAGAGGTGACACCATGAGCTGCCGCCCCGGGTGACAAAATTTCTAGCGATGCCTCTGCTTGCTTCCCTAGTCTTTTACGTTCATTTATAATTTGCAACTTATCTTATCTTATCTTGCACAGACGTTCCTTCGATAAATAAAATGATTGCTTCATATACTTAACTCAATGGTTTATGTATAATGTTGGATTTTCATTAAAGTTTTAAATGTTGATAGAGTTAGAGTGTTGGCTTTCCTGGTTTGATCAGGCAAGTCATTCCACACCTGAAATCCAGAAGGGAAAAACGAACATTTGTACGTATTTGTTCCTGCATGAGAAAGTGAAATGTGCCCCTGCGGGACAGCTCCAGAAAATGTGTTTCAAAACTGCCCTCTGTACCACCATACCCGAACAGCCAAATGGTCCAAGGAAGCTGCCCTCGACGATAAACTATATGGTGGACTGAACCAATTGAGAACGAAGAAGAAGAAGTTCCTGCATACGGAATAAGAAAAAATGTTTTATCCCTATGTCTATCTGAGTGGAGAGGGTGGGAAAGGTGCATTTTGTTAAGGGAGGGTAATTCCTCGTCATTAAGTGACACACTTTGCAAATTCGATCAAGTAAGCTGGTCTGCAAAGATGGACAATAAAGATCACATGGTTGTACTTTAAAAACTCCTGTTGATCTTGGCATAATGTCATCAAATTTGAGAGTTTGTGCCACAAACAATGAAGGAAATTTATGAACATCTGCATCTGCTCTTTCTGAAGCTCTGAGTCCATCAGTTGTTTGGTTGATTGGGATTGGGGGAGGAAAGAATCTCGAAGGTAAAACGTTGAAATATGAGCTCCGTACTTTGTCGCAACATTTTATGTCCTGACATTTCACAATTTGAGTGAAGTATTGGCTGGTGCGAACATGATTGTCAAACCATTCCTGATCCTTTGATATCAGTCCTGCTGCATCCAATTCAGATTCCTCAGGGTTGATATATTCTGCAACTGTTGGAAATTGGTCAGCAATTACATGCGACCAGATTTCAGCTTAAGTTTCACCTGCAAACTTGAAGTTTGTTCTTTCCAAATCCTCATTGATTGTTCTGCCCTAGGAATCAAAGCGACTGCCATAATGTTCATTTGACAATATGACACCAGACAGTTCTCTGCTCAATGGAGCCATTCGACGTTCCTCGCGATTAAAAGCACTTCTTCCCGGTGCATTGGTTGCAAGGAATAAGGAATCAAGATTATTTTTAACGAAGTGATGGATTGCAACTTCAATTATTTTTTGATAGCAAGGATTTTTTTTATCTGGCCTTCCATCCACTGTAAAAACAACAATATGTTTTATCACATTGTCTTTTATCTTTTGTTATTTCATAGAATTCATCCAAATCCAATAGTCTTTCGAAGTCTAAGCCATGACCAAAAGCAGTGGATGACGAATGCTTCCCTGATCGTATAGCTACGTATGTTGGATCTGAATAGCTTACGTATGTTACTGACCAATCACCCAAACGGTTCTAAGATTACTAAGATTCTAAAACTGTGTATACCCCTTATACCAAGACTGCTCAAAAGTACATGGTCAAAACACATCATACTACTTCGTACATTTCTAAATACCCTAACATTACCAACACAATTATCAATCTATCATTATATATGTAACTAGCCGACCCGCGTCGTAGCGTACGCTGCTAATGATTTAGTGACGGGTGAAGACTTCCTGAAAAACACAGTTGTCCAAATGGGGTGGGTTTGGGCAAACGACTGTGAGTGAATGAAAAGAAGGAACTCTGGAGAGAGCAACATACAATTGTTCATGACTGAAAACAGGTTTTGGAAGATACAGACATATCTTTTTGAACGTTTGGCCCTGTGCTTTATTTATTGTCATGGCAAAGGCTAATCTAACATGGAATTGTCTGCGCGTAAAGGTAAAGGGCAAATTTGAATCTGATGGAGTCAGAGATATCCGGAGAATAAGGGCAGTTTGTGAGGTAGCAGCTGCGATACACACAGTTGCGCATGCCTCGAGAGCGCCTAAAGTATTCATTTTATGAAAGTAATTGTTGAGGAGAGTGTGTGACTACATTTATGTCACTGAGCACACTTAGAGCACGAAGTTATTATGCCAATGTCGAGAAACAAAGCTTACGGGCGTGTTGCGAAGTCATGTTCGAAAAGAAAGTGGGAAATGAATGGGCACAAACACAAACATTAAAAATTAAAAAGTAATGCCTTAGTTGGGGCTTGAACCCACGACCTTCCGCGTGTTAGGTAAATGTAATAGCCACTACACTACGAAATACTTGCTATTATGTTGTTCTGAAAAAACAAAGTAATTGACCTCAATTGAACGCATAATTGGTCTCTATGACCCCCATCCTCTGCACTACCTTTTCTTGCCAGCTGATTGGTCGGTGGGGTTAGACAGCTTGGTGTCCGGCATGGTTGAACCATGAGGAGAATTATATATATAGATATGTTGGGCACACTGCCACATAATTAATCAATAGTTTTTAATTTTATATTAATACTTTGTTTTCTTGATAACACTCTCGTAAAAACCAATGAGCCTTTGGTCTCAGGCTTTTATGACTGTAGGGTTGTTACAGCGGGCAGAAGGAATATTTATACATGTATTAGCCTCTATTAAAAACGAAATTATAATTAAGACTTTCTTTTAGCCTTTTACTAAAAAATGGAACAGTCCAATTAATGACCATGTCGTTAACTGGTATTTATCATATAAAGTAAAGAAACTTAATATAATTGTTTTTAAGGTTATGAAAATTAATGATTATATTATACAAATATCACCTCTGAATCCTAAATATTTTGTATTATAATAAAAATTCAAAATCTCTTGATCAGTGATATAATTATGCAGCAGACAACAATGAAATATAACACCTTCGGTAAGGCTACACATAAAACAAGGCTTCGCAACAGTATAGGCTACTAGCGCTCCTGACTAGCATGAGGAATTGTGAAGAACAATACTTTGAAAAGATACGCATTTCATGCTATTTTGACATAAAACTAATTCAAGTGTTTCACACAATTTTTGAAAATAATTTTTTAAACTATTAAATTGGCCTGACCCCCCTCCCTCCTGTCACACTTTCTTACACCCCTCCCCCCAATTTGGAGCGTGACGTACATTATGGACGGCACCTATGGTCTTACATATTATTATAAACTTCTCCAAATTAGACGTGGACTTCACACCAAATTAGAAATGATAGGGGTAACGCGGTAATGCGGACTAAATGGCATATTTTCCTACATTGTAGTGGTTCTTAGTTTTAATGACTTTTGTTTTGTGACATAAAGGAAAATAAAAAGAGATTGGATATCTGATGGAATTAAAAGCTGACATAACATAAATCCAAAAGTAGCCACTCAGGAACAAGGGCCGTCCATAAATGACGTCACGCACCTAGAGGGGAGTGGATCACACTTTAGTGACGATGAGCGACCGAAAAAAAAGTGAGGGGGGGATTGTTTAAGAAATGTGACGTCACATCAAAAACGCGCAACCTTAAATAAAAGTTCCACTTCAATATTTGCTTGCTTGCAATTTATTTAAAGACGTTTTTAGCTGTTTCACACGTTTTACATTATTAGAACCCAGGCTTCAAAATCCCATTCTAATTTAGAAATACAACACAAAGATGGGTGTTTGGTAAAAAAAAATAATAATAATAATAAAAGATGTATCATTTAGAAGGCAAAAGAGAGATCCATAAGTGAGAAAATTTGTGAACTGCATACGTAAAACCTCATAAGCGTCTGCACCACGTTTTTAGTCATTTATACCGCCCAACGTTTTTAGTCATATTAAATCAATGTACTTGAACATATAAGTTTTAATTCACCTATGTAAACCTCTTTTTATATGATGCGGCTTGCCATATTACCCAGTTATGAGATAATAGTAAAAATCAGAAAGTATACATTGACGGAGCTTTCAAAGATGTCATTGACACACAATGAATATGTTTAAGATATATCTGAAATTATTTAAAATAAATAATTGTATTAAAATAATGGGCTGTAGAGGCCTAACGTGTGTTAATACTTCTTCATGGCAGGAAAGTACATGTATACAAGAGTTCAAGCCAGACGAAAATATATTCATCTCAATCTTATCTTATCTGTTACAGACACTCCTTCTATACAGAAGATTATTGAGTCCTACGTTTATCTATGGTTTGTGTTTAGTTATGCATTCTTATTAGAGTTTTAAATGGTGATAAGGTGTTGGCTTTCCTGGTTTCTTCAGACAACCCATTCCACGCCCGAATTCAGGACGGGAAGAAAGAAAACTTATATATGTAGGTTCTTGCATACAGAATAAGAAATATATTTTTATATATGTCTATCTGAGGGTTGTATTAAGTTATCTTTGTGTTGTATTTCTAAATTAGAATTAATCGCGTCTATGTATAATTACTAGGGCTGTTATCGATTAATTTAAATTTAATCGTTAACTTTTGAAAAAATTACCGAATAATTAATCGATAATTTTGATTAAGCTAAAAATAAGATGTATGACGTCATTAAACTGAAAATTTCAAGGGAAGTAACAAAAAGAGGCAATTAACATTTTTTAAATTTAAATATAAGAGCTTACTTTAAAGTTTACACTTACAAAATCTTTTTTCTTATATGAAGAAGTTTGTGCGTAAAAAAAGCAAACTATAATTAATTATTAATAATTAATCCTTTATTAATAAATTGGAAAAATTATTTAAAACAACCTCTTCAATTTAATCAATATTTTATCGATTAAAATAATTTTAATCGATAAAATTTTTTACCGATTAATCGAGAAATTAATCGTTAATTTCCGCAGCCCTAATAAGTACTAATTTACTCTTGGTTTTTCTTAGTGTTTCAAGGTTTCATGATTTAACTAATGGTGTTACTCTTGTCAGTTTTGAATATTCTCCAGTAATGAATCTGGCAGCTCTTTTTAGAATTTGTTCTAGTTTATCAATGTTTTCTTTGGTGGATTGGTCCCATACAGAAGATGCATATTCTAGTATAGGTCTCACCAATGTAAGGTAGCATTTTAGTTTTATATCTTTATTACATTTGTAAAAGTTTCTTTTTATAAAACCTAAGGTTTTGTTTGATTTTTTGATAACTTTATTGCCATGGGGATTCCATGACAGTTTCTCATTTATTATGACTCCTAAGTATTTTGATTTTTTAGTTCGGGTTAGTTCTTTTCCATGAATGAAATATTTGAATGTTTCTATTATTTATTATTCTTTTTATTTGTTTCTTTTTCTTTGTTACTCTCAGCAATATACACTTTTCTTGATGGAAGGACATACTCCAGTTAGTTTCCCATTTTATTAAGACTAAAAAAGTCCCCTAAGTCTTTCTGTAAAATTTTGCTATCTTGTATATTTATAGAGGAGCTGGTACTTTAGGTATATCAAATGTTCATAAAGTATTATATAAAAAAACAAGACATTATTGAACATTTCATTTTAATTTTTATAATTAGCGATTCAAATTGGAAATTTTTCCTGGTTAAAAAATGTTCTTTGCTGTAAATTAAACCTAACCAATAAATATAGAATAGGTAAAAACTACATAATTACTTAAACTGGTCACTTATTTTTTAAAGTTGATTATTAATATTGAAGATAATGAAAACATCTGTATCACAATTTATTTTTATGAAATGTTTTGCTCATATTTATAATTGAAGAATAAAGCATTTGTGATACAGATATATTAGTATTAGTATTATTAGACATGAATCACAAAACAAATAATTGGAAACCAAAATTTAACTTGTATTAGTTCTACTTTTAGCTATCTCTTTCTTGTGGCACAATTAGAAGAATAATGAACAAAAATAAATACTGAAACTTAATTTTTTACAGATAAAAGACAAAATACAAATTAAGATGTTTGTATTTAATTATTATAGTCCTTGAATGCTTTATTTTCTTCAAGTTTTTGTACACCATTAAAAAAACACTTTGATAAAATAAGGAATCTATAATTATATAGGAATTAGCCAAGTCATATTGATGTATATTCCCATTACATTTATCAAAATACCACAAACATTACACAAAATGAATTTGGCCAATGGAAAGGTTTGAACTATTCTTGAACTTTAACATTGCAATTGTAATTGCAACAGCAGCTAGATTCCTAGGCATGTGTTTCAATATATGAGCTTTGACAATTTTGTTTTGAGAGTAGATCCATTAAGTAGCCAGAAAACATATTTGCTGCTCCATTTATTTATTTCTTTTTGTCATTTCATATCAATATAAACCTAAATGCCAAAATGGCTCAATCATGTAATCATTGCAACAGTATTTTTAGAGCATTTTCTTATATCTAAGTAGGCCACGGGTGATCTTTAATCAAAATATGGATAATTTTTAAAAAAATATAAATGAAAACTGTTTTGAGCAGAGGCTTGATGTTGTATTTCAAGTCCAAGTAGTCAAGGCTTCAAGATTACAAACCAGAAATAGAAAACCCAAACATAATATAAAAATACAATAAAAATCATTAATTTACAATGCCACATGCTAAAAATAACGTATAATGGTCACATGCTAAAATAAACTATATTAGTATTCTATAAAACAAGAAATCAAAAAAAGTTTTTTTATAGATATGGTGAGTGATGAGGACTGAAAAAAAAATTTGATTTTGGCTACATATGAAAAATCTCTTGGTATCATAAGATTAACAAAAAGAAACAACAGATTAACTTATAGTTTCATTATTTTTTTTTAAAAAGGGAATAGTAGTAACTTGCTGCACAAGTTTCTTTAGTCCAGGTGTGTGGGAAGTCCAGCCAAATATGGCCCGATATTAAAATTTTTCTTGTCCTACATAAAGAATTATTATTTTACAAATTTCGATTTTTCCAGTAAAAAATGAAATTATACTAAAATTTTTTTAATGCTATAATATTTACTGTTTGGAGTGCAAAATATGATGATGTCAAATGTTGTGTAAGAATTGACATAACCTCTGATAACAAAAATCGATGATGTAATAATTTATTTTTGCAATTTCTGAAAAAATTGAATGGGGCATCAGTGTAGTTAATATTTTATGATAGTTTTAAATTGCAATTTTTGACATAAAATTTTGTCCCTAGTTATGTTTTTTTAAACACATTTCATTTGTTGTAATGTACATATTATAATATAAACATCTTTATTCTATATCTTCGCCATTATTTACCCAATTTTAGTTATTTTTAATGATGGAATTATATATTATATAAATAGTATTGGTACACCCACCCACCTTAACACATATAATTGTTATAAAACGCAACATTTTAAAAAATATAATTAAAAACCATGTAAAAAAATTTTTAATGTATGTTATTTTTAAAATGAAAATATCTTATTCCAGCCCCCACATATTTTTAATTAATTAAAAATAGCCTCCTTTGCAAAATATTTTGACAAGCTCTGGTCCTGAAACTATTACCTACCACTGTCAGTGTCAAACAAACAAAATCACAGATAGGTCACACAAGGTAAGGGAGATCACATCATTTGTTTTGAAGTCACAAGAAAATGCCATCTAAGTTCTGATTGATTTATTTAATAAATACTTTTTACAAAATTTTCATATGATTTATTATAATGACTTAAACACTGAAAACTTGAAAAGCAATTTTTGTGAATTTATATAATCTTAAATATCATTTCAACAAAAATTAGAGTGAACTTTCCTGGCAAGAAATGAAGGGAGATAATGTGTTTAAATGACTAGTCCTCAAGTTAGGTTGCTACCAACTTTTACCTTCAAACTGCTAGGCCGTGCAAATATCTCACTGTCGCATGCAGCAGTTGAGAAATACAGCCCAGCAAATTTTGTAAAATATTTCACAAAAAATGCATGCTTCTCAGCTTTACACACAATTTTTTTCTTCTTTCAAATTAACGTTACGGGAACATTAGTTGCTATCATGATATTTAACCCATTCAATACGTCACAATTTTTCAAGGGAACACAGTAAAAATTTGGGACAAAAAATCCATTTGATCTGATGATTTTGAACTGAAAAGCTCTGCTTACTATTTAACAAAACGATATGCTGCATATCAAAATTTATTCAATGGAATAAGGAATATATTTCTACTATTAAAAAGTGAGAAAAATGATCTACATTAAAATTTTAGTGATATTATTGCATGTTTATGTAAAAAAAGGAATAAAAAATTTGTTTGTGTTCTTTACTCACAAGCTCATAAATCAGGATCAAATAATCCAATCAAGTTCATGTATTTTTTTACAAATCAAGTCTTATTATATTAACAAACCAACTAGACAGTTTCATTGTAGTAGCTCCATAAATTGCGACGTTATGAATTTTTTTCCAAAGACATGTTTAAAATTTAAAAAATAATATTCAACAATAAAAATAGTTTTACTGAAAATTTGTACACATATTTACAAAATTGATATAAATCTAAAGCTATTCTTTTAGATGAGAGCCCTTGAAACATTCTTTAGTGTGAAGATGAGGTTTTGCCTCACAACCAGTGCAATAAAAATGAGTACGCACTCACTTAGTTGCAGACGAGCAATATGCGCAAGATCGGTCCAGCTCATCATAATCATTGGTCCTTTCAAGGCATCCAGTCTCTGGGCCCTTTCCTGGTGCTTTAAAATGTTGTTCAACTGATACTTTCTCAGTAAGCTGACGTATCAATAGCAGTTTAATTGCCTCAGACTCATTTTGTCTCTGTTTACATCTGCAGTTTGACAGAGTGAAAACAAAATGTAAGAATTCACCTGGGCGATTTCCAACAGCCAAAAAAAATCTTCTTCCACCACTTCAAGGTCTTCCGCTCATATACTCAGTAATAAGAAACCTTTTTGTCTAGCTTATCACAGCCATTCATTTTGTGGTTGTAAATGTCAATCATTTCTGGTTTATCCATTTGGTTTTTTTTCGGTTACTTGTACCCGTGCATCTGTGGATACCAGTATGACATTTTTTTTGGCTTTTTTATCCCTGAATGTAACACAGAGCATGGTTTTCTTTTCATGTAGAAACTACTTCATTTATTTATGTTGCAAGGCTAAAGATTTTATGTCCAGCGGAAACCCTATTCTGTTGATGTTCAAAGTTCCAGTATAATGGTGGTTTTTGGCAAGGAGATAGTCAACAAGTTTTCTGGGGGTGTAGTACCTGTCAGCAAAAATTTTGTGACCAGTACCCACATGCTGCAATAGAGTGTGAAATACTTGCACAGCTTGTCCTCCATATTTATCAGCTTCTGGATTGTAGGATGTATTGGCCCCAAAATATGTTAAAATATCAACAAAATAGCCTGTTGATGAACCACACAGGCCAAATGTCTTGATGTGATATTTTCTAGGCTTAGTGGCATTACTGTTTGAATTGCCATCTGCCCTTAAAGCCTATTAACATTTCATCTATACTAAGGTCTTGAAAAGGGTAGAAAGCATTTCTGAACTTATCCAAGAGTAAGTTCATGAATGGCTCTATTTTGTCTTTCCCTTTAGAATTTTCATCGCCGCAGTGAAGCATGGAATGATAAATGTCCTGAAACCTCTGTCGGTTGAATACATGGTGTATCCAAGGGCTGTATGATTCAGCAGACATAGACCAAGAATCTGCAATGGCTGGTCTTTTGTACATCCCCATATAAATGAGGACAGCAATAAATTTGTCGAGCTCCTGTCTTGAGACGTCCACCCATCGACTAAAGACAGAGCGTCTAAGTGCAGGTGTGTTCATGTGAACTTTCTTTTTTGCAAATGCATTTATGGAATTCACAATGTAATCTTTAATATTATCATCAAAGAGTTCATTGAAAAATTCAATGGGTGTGGGGTTTGAAATGTCTTGGAGTTTAGAGCAAACTCCAGGATTTCTAAGTGGATGAAACCTGAAATAGCTCTCGGTTTGTCCAGTTTGGACTTCAGACCACTCTGTATCTTCATGTAAAGTAGTAGAAGTAGATTGACTACATTTAGTAGTTTTATGCCTTGAGATTGGAGCCACTGCAGTTACACAAGTAGAACTTGATGATTTTTTCCCTTTTCCTTTCCCCTTTCCTAATGAAATTTTTTGTCTCTTTGACAAAGGCGGAACATATTCCTCATCACTTGATATATCACATTGAAATTGTAAATTTTCCTTGTCATAATCACTGACACTATCATCTTACGATTTATCATAATTGGAACTAGAATCCTCCAAGCAAATCAATTTACTTGCTTCATCAGCAATCATCGCTCGAACTCGTAAGCGATTAGAAGTGACATTTTTGCTAGATGAAGCCATTTTGAACTGGTTTTTTTGTTCACGAAAATTCAAACTCTGAAAAACAAGCACAAAATACACTCAATGTGGTCTATTCTGTTTTATATTTCACACAAAGGAAGTTGAAACTAATCTGAATCAAAGTTTTATAAGTTATTAATAAAATAGTTAAATAGAAAAGTCGGATTACTAATAAAATGAAACAAACCAATGGTGACGCAGAGAGTGGCTAAACATACTATGCTGAAATAGCTGTGACACGCACAGCTGTGAAACGTATTAAATGGGTTAACAATATTTTTGGTTTAAAAAAAATGACATACATTTGCCAGTATAATTGATGTTACGATTTTTATAACTTTGTGGCTTTATTCTCCCTTACTTTGTCTTTAGAGTGAGTTTAATTATAGCGGCACAGTCCCAAAGAAATAAAACTTCTGGGACAATTACAATAAAATTTCTTATAAATTTACAGAGCTGCACACTGAATACCTCAGTACAAATTCAACAAAATAATAAATTCAAAGAGAGCATGTGAAGTTTAATTAATTTACATATGCGCCCCCCTCCCCCTACTGGAATCGTTAGCTAGTTTCCTCTCCTGTTACATCAGATAAGATTGGAGTTTTGTTGATAATTTGCTTAAATCCCAGAATTTCTGCTGTTGATGAACCACTTGTGATGGCCTGCTGGGTGGTGAAGATTTTATCAATCAAAGCATTTTCCTGGTCTCTGTTTTCTACTTCTGCGATGGGTGTCCAGGATTGATCATATTCAAGACGGTAGGCACCAAGGAAGTGATGAGGGCAAGCAGAACCCCATTCCTGGAATTAAAATAAATTACAACTAAATACAAAATGATGATGTAACAAAGACTGAAGGAATCTTTTTTGATTCAGGGGAAATGAAAACAAATATTTTGTTTGGAGGATGGAAGCTACATCCTCACTCAGAGAACTTCTAACATTCAATTGTCTATCATTCATAAAACCATTTATTAGAATCTAGCTATTAACTGCTCATAACAAGCTACAGTCCTTAAATACATCGCAAAAATAAAAAATTCAAGAATATTATCCTTTTGCTGTGCACTAATTTTGCATTATATCAAATTTTGATGTTTTTATACACAGATCAATTGATTTTTTTTACAAATTACAGACACAGATCTTGAATGTTAATAGTAGTTTAATTGTATCATGCCTAATTCCTGTTATTTTTGCAAGTTGAAGTTATGCAGATTACTGTATTTTAATAAACTAAAGGAAATCAGTATATTCCAAATTATCAATGTTATTGAGCGTTCATTCTATTAATCATACTTTTCACAATTGGATTTGATGGGAGTCATAAAGATAGTTGTTTATATTAATCTATAAGATACATAGATATAAAGTGTCAGAGACATCATAAACTTAAAATTATTTGTCTTATTTTGTAGTTTTACTCTAAGTTTATTATGGCTTATTAACTTATTAGCTCCTGATGAGACTAAATGTGTCTTTATAGCGGACCGTATGGATGCGTCCAAATGTGTCCGGTCAACAGCCACGCACTCTCACATTTTTAGTTAAAAATAGCATCAAATCTCACTTTCATCAAGACTTCCGGCTATTGTCTGATTCTACGAGATTGCAATGAAAATTACCAGATGTTTTTATCTTGCTTCACTTCTGATCCATGTGTGAATTAGTTTGACGAGTCTCTATGAGTGTGTATTCACCCAAGGTGTCGAAAATCGCGATATAGGTCTTTAATCGTCATTATTTCCAAGTCCATGTTATATTATTATTGAACTTATTTCATCTCTGGGTGCATTAATCCTTTTATTTTTACATATAAACAAATATCTTTAGAAAATAAAAGCATTTTCTAATGAAATCAAAAGCTTAACAAAGTTGCTTCCCTTTTGTTCAAAACATGATATAGACACAGAAGTAGCCCTTCAGGAGCTATTGAGTTAAATTATTAAGTATATTTTAAACTGATTGATTTTTTAAAATTTCAGGCACAAATATTGAAATTGAAGCGTATTTTTGTGAGAATTTGCATAAAGAATAAGCCAACATGCAGCTAGGATCTTTCCTTATACACACCTGTGGTGACAATATACTGAGATAACTCTGCCCAGATTCTCTTTCGTAAAGGTAGTACATTGTCCCAGGTCTCTTCACCAGATTACAAGCTGCGTGATGGAGTGAGGCGTCACGTTTGGCTTCTTCTAAAACCTGCAAGGATACAAAATTGAATGCACATTTGTTCACAAAAAGTTTATTTATATGAGAGAATAATATCAATATTAAATAAAGAAATACAGAATTTTTATTCTGCAGACACAGAGTACGTTTAAAAAAACTAGATTCCAAGCATACAAAGTCTTCACATGTACAAACATTTAATTGATTCTTTATTTATCAAAGTTAAAAAAAAAAACCTAAGCGACTTTAACACTGCATTTTAGTGAAGGTTGTTTTATTATCCACTAACATTTTTATTGCCTTTACGGTCCCAAATGTATAACATTTGAATTTCCCAAAACTCTTTTAGATATTTTTATGTAGCCTTTAGTCATACAAAGAAGTAAGGAAATCAAACAATTATTAATGAATGATATGATGGGATTTATGATGTTCTTTATATATTTATGATGTTCTTTATATATTTATGATGTTCTTTATATATATTTATGATGATCTTTATATATTTATTCAGAGGTTGGTTTAACATCCAATGCTAGAGTCTAGGGGAACAGCTAGATATATATATTTAAATATGGCTAAGCATCGTCTTGGATATACTATTATAGGCCTATTACTAATAGGTCACAATAATTTAACCAATATTTTAAGCAACCTCTTTGTTTCTTTCTTTTGGTGACACAAAATTTTGATTGTGAGGGCCAGCATCGGATAGCAGCCTAGAGACAGATGTACCTAAATCCCATTGTCAAATATACCTTCCGTGCTTGATTCTGGAGATGACGAATCTGATCTGCTATAACTTTGAGTTTGCTGCCAGCATTGGCTTTGGTGAATTCATCAGCCTGTAAAAGTTTAAAATGATGAATTTTATAATTTTTTTAATACAGTGGAATCCGGCACAACAAGATGTTGGACTTAATGCGGTTGTGGCTCCAAAAATGTTGTATATTCATTGGCAAATGATTTTTAAAAAAATTTATGTAAAAATAAAAGAATGTAAAATTTAACTTCATTTTGGGATGAGATCACGTATGAATTTTAAAATATTATGATCATGGCATACTTTCTCAAATTTTAAATTCATGTTCATGCATTTTACTGATCCCATTAAAAAAATTTTTTAAGTTTGTAAAATAGTGTGTAAAATGTTTAATTTTTATTCAGTTACAGAGTTTGCAATCTGAAATTTAACAATTACACCCGGTTCAGGAAATTTTATGTGAAAATTAACATATTAGGAAATGTTATTTATTAGTGACCCATGAGTAAAGTTATTAAGTCATCTTTGTCACTGCCTTCTATTAATTCTACACATACATGCAAACATTGCTCAAACAATTTTCTTTAACTGAATACACATCCAAACACCAAGTAAGTCAGTGCTTGAAGTGACTTCAAGCATGTGCTCTTCCTGTCAAACACCAGAAAAAGCTCTGCAGGATAAAAGATTCTTACAATTTAATAAACATTTAATAACAAAAAGTTGCCAAATTGTTGGCTGAGATTGGCAGAGTACACGCATTCAGTTAGGGTTTTATTGGTCCATGTATATTATCATAGAAACCTTTAAACTATATAACCTATATAATAAAAGGCAATGGTTCCGTCAAACTCCTTCCGACCCCTACAGCCAATCACTAGCGGAGAAAAATTAAATCTCATTTCCATATTGAACAAATTTACGTGGACGTTCAAAACAAGTCAGTTTTAGTGCAGTATTTTTGTCATCATTCAGTGCTGTGTTCCCATATTGAAGTGTGTCACTCGTGCTAATCACTACAGTTACTCCTAGACAACATGCCACTGAAACGACGGTGAAATTTCCTTGGACGGGCTTCGTTGCTCGTTAGTAATATTATTTAAATCAAAGAAACAACCTATAAATATATTACTGTACATTAATTTGAAAATATCTTAGTTAATACATTCCATTCAATATTGGTCAGAAGCGAGTATAGTGTAGTATGAGTAAAATCCTGGATTAACGGGATTCTACTATTAAAGCTATCCATTTTTATGGATTCGAATTATCTTGTGTTTTAAGATTTATTTATATACACTGTTGAATACCTCCCCACCTCCATTTTAGAACCTCTGCAATTTTGAGAACCATTGAGGGTAGGGGTAGGTCCATCAACGCAACAGGGACGCTGTCCTTGAGATGGACAAAGATCCATGATGGACCATGGAATATTCCGTAGCATGAGTATAGTAAAGGTTGGTCGAACGTTCTCGAAGCCATGCATGTCAGTGCGTGATTAACAGTTGGTACACGCCACTGACCAATCACATGAGAACGTTTCGGTCAAGCCACGCTACAGTAGAGGCCTATATAAACGGTCACTCAACCTTACAGCGGTCTCTTTCTCAGCATTTAGCAGTACACCAGGGTCTGCGGGTGTGACTGAATGAATCCGAGTAGAGCCTAGCTGAAGTCTGTTCAGGTTTGAGCTAACTAGGTTTGAGATAGGCAAATGTATTTGTATAGGTAGTATAGCCATTTATTATATGTATGCTTTTATTATGTTATCACTATCTTTAGTCTTTAGTTAATTATTGATATTATTATTCCAGCTAGTTAGTAGTGGAACTAGTCAGTGGAACTAGTCAGTGGAGCTAGTTAGTAGCGGAGGAACTAGCGAGAAGAAATCTCAGACAGGAGATCAAGAGCTAAGAGGAGGGGAGCAGGTGGCAGTACCTTGAACGAAGTCAGTGACCAGTGGGGAAGGGGCCGAATGCCAAGCTGACCCCAGAGCGGAGCTACGCTTGATTGGCCAGGCCGAAGTCCAGCCTTCCAACCAGTCCTTTGGCCACGCCCAGTCCACGAGGGACGCGGGCATCATTGCAAATTATTAGCATAAAATTCATAGACGTAGATAGTGTAATCCAGTATATGTTTACTAATGCCGTTCCATGTATATATGTATATATCTTTAATGTATTAAATATTTATATCTTTGTCACTTCACTTAGGCGTTACTTTTCTAATCATTAGTGATAGGCTTTATGTCGTTTAGTTATATTATTATTATTAGTATAGACTATAGAAATAGAATAGTTAAAGTTAACTGTACCCTAGACACAGTATTCAACAGTTGGGGACACCCAAGAACTCAACATTTGGGGGCTTCGTCCAAAGCTAATAGTTTCTTAGGCTTTTGTATTAGGGACTTAAATTTCACATTTTTATCACTTAAACATTATCATTTACGTCTTATATTTTATCTCTTCCATGATAATGTTTGGCAGAATGTTATAATATTTTGATTCATTTGTAAAAGTTTTATTCACATTTACTAAATGTTCTCCCTTTTATCACCATAGCGAAACACTCTCTTCACCGCGGGTTGTGTGTTGCTGACTACAAAGGAAGCCTTACACCTTCTTACATAAGACCGACACCGGCGGACGGTACAGACGGGTCGAGGGTCGTCTCGCCTCCCAGTGTTGGGCAAACAAAGAGCGGTCAAGGAGAGGTTAGTTGTCCGTTACTGTTTACACTTAACAGCCACACTTTACAGTAGCGAATAGAGTGTTTAGACTAAATGTTAGCATATTCTCTATTCATGTTTTTATGTTAGTGCGAACTAGGATTGTTTTAGTCTAAGACCGTATACCTGGAAAAGCGACATACGCTAGGGTCTTTTTCTTANCATGTATATATGTATATATCTTTAATGTATTAAATATTTATATCTTTGTCACTTCACTTAGGCGTTACTTTTCTAATCATTAGTGATAGGCTTTATGTCGTTTAGTTATATTATTATTATTAGTATAGACTATAGAAATAGAATAGTTAAAGTTAACTGTACCCTAGACACAGTATTCAACAGTTGGGGACACCCAAGAACTCAACATACACCTCTCTTAAAAAAATAATAATTTAAAAATAATGAAATTTTGAGCGTTTTGTTCAAAATATTTTGTTGGACATTGATTTTGTGTGTAAACAAAGACTCTTTTTAAATTAATCTGGCTTAACTATAGATGGTTTGAAAACAATAATAATAATATTTTAATTAAAGATATAATATTCAAAATATTCTAAATTTATGATAGATGCAAGATCATAGGACATAGTTATCATTTCTTTCCCAAAGGCCTAAGGAAAATTGATATATACATTTTTACATCACCCATCAACCATGCCACAACAGTTACTGTACCTTCTGTACTGCTCTAGCTAGTTCAACCAAGTCTGATGAATCTGATGTCTTATTTGTCCTTAGAGAGTTGACCAGTTGAACACCTAATGGACATGAGTTGGGCTCCACCAAGGCAACTAGAGAATAAACCAGAGTATTGCATAGACAATAATGACTACTTTTATTTATATAACAAAGGAAATCATTACTGTTTCCTATCTTTACAGTGGTATTCAAATTTCAATAGTGAGCAAGGAATTACATTAGGAAATCAAGAGTAAATTTTAATAAGGTTACTGTTTTTAAATGCACGAATTTTAAATATAACATTATACAACAATATTAATATTGTATTCATTTAATTTATTCCATTACAACAGGCTATCACATTCTTAGATGAACCCGGAAACCCTATAGCCTATGAGCTGTAGGGGCTCCATCCTTACTAAAGTAACTTGAACAATAAATTTTTATCAACAGTTTTGTTGATAATTATGAATTTGGGCTGTCTATTATCGCTGTACCAGACAAGATAGCGGCCGATGCTAGTGACGTCATTGTGTTGCTACCAAGTAACCTCCCCTCAAGGAATTTTCAGTTGTCTCCCCTTACTACCACCATACCCTGCAATTACTAAAAGATTGTATGTGTTTGTGTTCTTGCCCCGATAGTGACAACTTCATGTAACATTAGAGATGGGTTTGGGGAGGTTGACTACCCCAATATAATTAATTTTACTAAAACTAAGACAATTAAGTAAGGAAATATATAAATTTAAAAAATGGAAAAAGGGAGGGGTAATTTTGAAATGTAAAAGTAAAAGGGGAGGGAGATTCAAAATTACCGCTAAATGTGGAACTATATGATATGCGGACTTGATAGGGGTACTGCCTAATTGTTGATATGCTGTACAACAGTGAAAACAGCATTCTTTTGACCAGTATTGTGTCAGATGGAAAATTTAGTTAATTTTTGTGTACAATTTTTCAAAATGAAATTTGAATTGTCCAAATTGGAAGGTGTTGGGGTTAGGTTTAGTTTGAGAATTTTTTGTGTGTGAATTTAGGTTAGGTTTTGTTAATAGTATAGAATATTTAATTGTGAATTTAAGGTTAGGGTTAGAATTTAAACAGTTGAATTTCCCGAAATGAAGTGATTATTCGCACGGTTTTCCCCGTGCATATAATTTTTAAAAATATTCGCACGGGTCGGGTACAGTAGAGAGTGTCCTAAAACTTAAATATCAACTATACTAATACTTTACATTATCTTAGTTATTACACTTTGTAGTTAGTAAGTGTAGATTAGTATTTCAAAACCGTGCGAATAATTTTCAAAATTATCGGCACGGTTATGACGTCAAAACCGTGCGAATAACGCTTGCCTTCCCGAAATGGAAGATTTTAATTTTAGGGTACGGTTAGGTTTAGTTAGAGTTAGAATCTCTACCTTTTGCATTTTTGCTATAACACTATACTATAACTATATAATACGAGCCAGATTGTCGTAGTAAAATCAGTTTAATTAAAAATAATTAAAACTTTAACAATTACTAAGACTCTGTCTTCTAAACTAAGAAGACTAAGAGTAAGAATAAGAAACTAACGGACTAACGACTAACGGTTGGTGATAGTGGTTAGTAAACTAAACTAAAACTAAGAATACTAAGACTAAGTCCTTATTGACCATCCAGATTTGAAATAATGCTGAGATATAATATGACTGAAGTCATATATTCCTTGATGAAAAGATACTTAATATAATTGAGCTACATTAAATATGTGTAGTGTACCCTGCAGTGAACTATTACTGGAATCCATGGTAAGGAAAAATGAACTGCAGTCTCAATAACTAAGTTTTATATAAGGGTTTACTTTGGCTTTTGACCCGGAAAATAAATTCAATGTTACGACATCATTATTATTTTAAAAGGAGGATTGAAAATCATGCAGAACAAATATGTAAAAATATTATTTAAACGTGGATCAAATGAAATTAATTTAAATTAAATAAATCACATTATTTTCATAGAAATTTCATATTTAAATCAGGCTACCTAAAATATATCTTCAGTAGCACTTAAATAACGGGTTAGCCAAATGGAAATAGAATAGAATCAAAATACTGCTGAGGAGACTTTGACTTATAATTATAATTATATATTATAAATAAATAGCCAAATAAAATATTAAAATAAATATTAATACATTTTCATTTGCTTTAATAATTGGGGACGTGCATTAATGACGTCCACGCGATCTTATGATGACCCCCCCCCTCTTGTTCTACGTCGTCACAAAAAGTTAGACCCCCCCCCCAAACCTAAAAAAAAAAGGGGGGGGGGGTCACACATTTGTGATGATGTGTAACAACGAGGGGTGGTGTTTAAGAAATGTGATGTCACATCAAAACGTGCGACTGGAAATTTAAAGTGCCACTTAAATATTTAATGGATTGCAATTTATTTAATGCCTTTTTTAATGGCTTCACGGGTTTTACGATATTAGAGTGCAGCCTTACACTACTTAAATTACACACAAACAAACAAACAAAAAGTAATTTGCAGCATACTAATTTTCAATTAGAAAAATGCGGCTTTTATTTCAAGTTGCGTGTTTTGGCATGGCGTCACATTTCCTAACCCCCCATACTCTTTCTTCACACATAGTCACAATGTAAGGAATTAAAAGGATAATAAGTGAAAATTAAGATGGACGGGGCCTAGGCGCTTATAAAAGCGTGGGGCCCACTATAAGGCTTCAGTGGCCTAAGACCGGCCCTGCTTAGGACTGTACTTTGTTTTTCATGAGTAGGGTTTAGTTAGATCAATTTGTGTCAGTATTATATATGTCACGATCTGACTGCGGTAAATCTGCCGAATCCCGGTCCCAAATTATTTTGTGTGTATTATCACACGGAAATGTCTGAGTTATAAACAAATACGTCATTATTGACGAAATTTTGTTAACCAGTACATATTAGCGTATGCAAGAGGGGGGGGGGGCAAGGGGTGATTAGCCAACCCCCCCCCCCCTACATTTTATAAAAAATGTCATAAATTTGTTACAATAAAACTGAAATAAATTTCCTGCATGTTATTACATTGAAGAAAGTGTACACATATCAAACATAAAAAAGAATTAAATCTGCACGTAGACTATAACTGATTACATTAATGATTGTTCTAAATAAATTTTCTGTCACACTTTCAGCAAAAATACGCACGATTTTATACTTATGTATCAACCTAGTTTCACGCAGCAAAGAAACATTTCGACTTATTTTTTTTTCGCTGATTACTTTCTCGCGAAAAAAATATAATTGACTTAATTGTTCCTATTGTGTTTCGTATAGCCATATAGCATTCACATTACTTAAATCATTCACGACAAGATTTAGTTTATGTGAACTGCAATGTTCAAATGCTGATTTTTAAAAAAAATCAAATTATTGCTTGGGCTCCTCCTTTACCTGCAATTGGGGAACATCCGCTGTATCCTTGACCAACAAGCTAATCTAGTCCAAATTCTAATGAATTTGTAATGATGGTGTTGGCGAAACCTTCAGTTGTTCCATCGACAATTGGAATAGATACAAGGAATTCATCCTTTTCCCATTTTGTTCGATGACAAATCTAACACCAAATTACACCTGCTCAATGCCTGAAAAGTCATTTGTCTCTTTGGCAAGAAAATGCAACTGAATTATTTCCTTCACGAACAATGTCTTCACGCAAGAGAGGCCCACAAATTTCGATTATAGTATTTTGCATAGTTGCTGAGATATACTTGGCACTACAAGAACCAATTGACAAATGATTACCAATAACTTCATCTCCAGATTCCACACGAAACTCTAACAGGTCATAAAAATTACCAGAATTTAATTCTTTTCCACGAAGTGCTAAATCATGCATGCCACAAAATAGGATTGTAGAAATGATGGGACCCAGTTTGAATCCAGCAGGATATCCTTGAATAAATCCAGCTGGCCGGTAGAGCCCTAAGTTATATATATTCATGATGGTTCAGGAAAATCCGGAATCCAACCGTTTTAAAAATCCGACTCTGGCCGGATTTGACTTAAAAAATCTTGCTCCGGCCGGATTTCCAAATTTTGAATCAATCCAGTACATCCCTACTTTGAAGTAAAAATTTTATATTTTAATCCAGTTTAATTGTGAATTGTATTTTATGTATTTTATTTAACATTTTAATTACTTGTTAATTGGGGGAAAAAATCTAAAGTTTGGCGTACTTTAGGAAGGGGGGGGGGGTCCCGAGATTTGTGTCAGTTTGTGACGAGGGGAGGGAAGTCCAAAATGGTCAAAATTAATTTAACGTACTTTATCTTTATGACTGGTTATTGGACATTAAATAACACTAGTGCTGTGTTTTATCAATAAATAACATACTTTGATGTACTATAATTCCTCTTAGTATAAAATAATTTGGGGACGGGATTCGGCGGATTGCCCGAACTGATTCTACATATATAGGTACATACTAATAATTATTGTGTGCTATTTTAACGACGCAGTTACATAGTTTTAAAAGCACAACACTTGTTTATGTGCGTCACTGAATTCTTTTACACTTTTGAACTTTGAGAAACATCAATATTTTAACAACAGATTTATATCATTTA
This sequence comes from Radix auricularia, assembly GCA_002072015.1. NCBI lineage: Eukaryota > Metazoa > Mollusca > Gastropoda > Lymnaeidae > Radix > Radix auricularia. Next base: position 223,712 of record MUZC01000180.1, on the reverse strand, counting down.
GAATTCATATATCTCCAAAACAAAATACTTAAATAATATCCGTTACTGACACGTATTTAATATGCTTTCTCTTAAATTGCTTTAATCTGTCTTATCTGTTACTGTTAAAGACGATCGCTCTATACAGAAGATTATTGCGTGTTACGCTAATCCATGGTTTATGTCTAGTCTTGCATTTTTTAGAGTCTGAATTGTGATTGAGGGTTGGTTTTCTTGGTTTGATCAGGTAACCCATTTCACATCCGAATTCCAGGAGGCAAGAACAATAATTTGTATGTGTTTGTCTTTTTGCATACAGAATAAGAAAATTGTTTTTATCCCTGTGTCTATCTGAGGGTTGTATCAGATGATCTTTGCGTTGTATTTCCAAGTTAGACTTAATTGCCTTATGTCCACGTATGTTTTACTACTATGCTCTGCTCTTTGTTTTCTATCCTCTAGTCAACTCTAGTGTTTCTAGGTTTAACTCGCTTTGGTTATTTGTTGTCAATAGACTGTAATGACATCATCAAAATATTGATAATTTCATAAGGCTTAATGAGCCGTAAATAACAAGAGGCAAATTTTGATGATTTCTCCCCCTCCCCACTCTCTAACATTACAAGGAATCACAAAAAGTTAGACAACCCCCACTCCCCAATAAAATTTAATAATAACCCCTTTTCAGACCATGACGGCCTATGGGGCAAGTGAAGTAGCGTTCTCAAGTTTCATTGAGCCACCACCAACGAGCCCCTGGCGCCTTGCCAGAACCGAGGCTTGAACCTGCACTCTCTTTTAACTCGGTTCAACAACCAGCGCGCTATCGCTAGACCACATACTTCGGACACAACAAAACCCTCACTCCAAAAACACTCGGTGAGCACTGTTTAACTATCACCATTCACTAACCCTCAACAGGTCACATCACAAAGATATCAAAATACTGCACCTCTGACAGAGACATGTCTCTTAAACAGCAGTGCATAACTAGGTCTAAAGCACCCCATTGGTAGTAGTTATGGACCAGATATTTTAATAAAAGTTATAGTTATTGTTATATAAAAAAAATAATTCAATAATAATAATTGTTTATATAAATTATTTTAATAACAATAATAGTATTTTTTGCTTTAAAATTTCTTGCCTTGACTAAATGAGATAATTAAAAAAAAGGGTGATTTCTGTAACCTAAATTCAATGAAATCAAATACTCCCACCATCCCATGCATACAGTCCGCCATTTTTCAATCAATCCACTTCACCTAATTGTAATAGTTAATAGCCTTAATTCCTTTTGTCCCATCGTCACTCCATTGCCACATAAATTCTCACGACTGACAAAGTATCTACAACCCAAATTGTCTCTTCTTTAGTGTCCCGTGACTTTATGAGGTCCATTTGCCATTACGACTGACCTCACAACAATTGTGAAAGCAGTTTTAAAATAATAATTTAAAAAGTATACTTTACTAAAATCTATGTAGAAAATATATATATTTGATTTCAAGTAATTATTTATTTTTAAATGACAATTAGTTTAAATACGTTAGCTTTTTATGTAGGTGACATCACATTTTACCTCGTGTCAGACCCCCAAATAAATCCATGATTGCCTTCTATAAAATTTAAAAATGTTAAAAGTGATTCATTTAATTAACAAAATAACTAAAGACATAGTATACTGAACTTAACACTTGGGTTAGGCCTAACTTACCCCATGCTTCACTTGAACATGATATGGTTTGATTATGAAATTGATTCTCGTCAATGTAATCAAATCAAATTATCAATATTGTGGTGGTCAATAAAAGTGGCAGGTATCAATTTGTGCGTGCTTGTTGTGGAATCCTGATTCACAGTGGTTATCTATTACTATAGTGTAAAAAATGCTTGGAGCACCGTTAAAAGAATTTATAATGACTTATTTATCCACATAAATGTATTTTCCTGCAAGAATTAGTTACTCAGTGTCATGTGACATAAATGTTTTGATACTAAGTGTTTAATCATAGAAACATAAGAATCTCACAACCATTTTAATCCTTGATAAATGTTCCCATGAACTAGACACACTTTGTAATGATCATTGAGTGGGTGCTCAGTGCTTATTGGTACTCATATAACTGTAACAACTCTAACTGCTCAGGGCAAATTTAATTTTAACAACTCCAAGTAACACATGCGCTGACTTCATACAGAGCCTTCAAAAAGTTGTTACCTCTACACTTTTCAGCAGTTTGTCTGTTGTAAACAAAAAAGTACGGGGGAATTTTACATCACACAACTATTAGCTGCTCAGCTACACAGGGCATTTATCTGATGCTCACCATGTCAGTGAAATTTGAGTTAAAAGCAATTAATTAAGGGCTGGTAGAAAATGTTATCAGGGTTTTATGTCTATTCCCAATATCTTGAAGTCTGTTTTCACAAAGTGATTTAGAATTAATGGAAATGTTTTCCAAGGAGAAGTCCCATGTTAATTTGTTTATTGATATATATATACCCATGATTTCAGAAGGAGCAACTAGGAGTTGCAACCAATTATTGAATAAAATATAAAAAAAAAACAACATACATCTATAGTAAAAATATTTTTGTTTATTATCAGAGTTCTTCTGTTACATTAAATTCCATGTAGGAGCAAGTTACATTAGTTTAGAACAATTACGCAACTCATTGTGTTAGTTTTACATTCAAAACATTGCAAAATAGAAAACTGTATTTACATATAAAATTATATTGTAATAGTATTATACCTGTTTCTGGAAATCTGTCAATTATGAAATGAAGCTAAATAAGGTGACATATACGTTTGTATTAAAATGAACCTAATTATATATTGAAAAAGTTAGGGACAGAAATGATTGATTTATTTCTAATTTTTTCTATTAAATGTTATTATTTTCTATAATAGTAATTAAAAAAATAATCCTACAAAAAAATGTATTCCAAATACTTAATTGAATACAAAAAACTTTTTAACAGAAATGACAGTGACAGGACAAAAATGTATAATGAATAATGTCTCTACTTTGTGAACTTGCCAAAAATAAACCCAAATTACTGGTAATTTTGTTGACAAGAGAATTTAAAGCCCAATTTTAATAGGTTAAAATAAGCATGAGTATTATCAATGTAAGAGCTAATCATAAGGTAGTAGACTTTTGTTTCCAAGTGATCTCCCCTGTCAGTGTTGAGTTGGGCTGCCAAGATGTGATGATTTCACATGATTGAGCAAAATCATGATTGCAGCTGGAGTCATTCCTGGGATTCTGCTTGCCGCAGCTATCTGGATGTGGTAAAAAAATCAGATAAAATAACACAGCTATCTGGATGTGGTAAAAAAATCAGATAAAATAACACAGCTATCTGGATGTAATAAAAAAGATCAGATAAAATAACACAGCTATCTGGATGTGGTAAAAAAATCAGATAAAATAACACAGCTATCTGTATGTGATCAAAAGATCAGATAAAATAACACAGCTATCTGGATGTGATCAAAAGATCTGGTAAAACAACACATCTATCTAAATGTCATAACAAAAATTAGGGTAAAATAACTAAGTACTTTTTATGAATGAAATATGACACGAATTTGAAGGGAGTGAATTCAATGGTGCACTTACAGAAGCAGGTCTGGCCTCTGCCAACTTGAACTTTGCATCGTTGGACATTTTTAAACTGTAGAAAAAAGAAAAGAATTACATTAAAATTAAAACTCTTTTCCTACCCATGGCCCACACATCCAGATTCCAGACTCATATTAATGTCTAAAAATTATCATTTAAATCTAAATTTATCCTTCATTTAAATTTTCCTACTCTAAATCTAAAATTGGCTACAAATAATAAATCAGGTTTAAGCAAACATTGCCAAAAGAAAACTTATGCTAAACATAAGGCAAAAACTAAAGATTTTTCACCCTTTTATAAAGATCTACTGAATGCTTGACAGTCAAGAGTACATAAAAGCCATTAGGGGGCGTCCATAAAGTACGTCAGAGGGGGCAAGGGGGTGTAAGAAAGTGTGACAGTTTGTGACAGGGGGAGAGGGGGTGTTCAGCCATGTGTGGCGTCATGGTGTTTTATATAAAATTTCATTTATTTTGTTAATAAAAAAATATATTTTTGTTCAAAAGAGTGACGTACTTTGGTGGAAAGGAGGGGGGTGGGTGTCCAGAGATTTGTGACAGTTTGTGACAGGGGGAGGGGGGAGTTCAAATGGTCAAAAATAGTGTGACGTACTTTATGGACGACCCTTTATGAGTAATATTAGTATTATTAGTATCAAGCTTGTTATAGTGACTCTTATTTCTAGTAAACATAATTATTGACCAAAGTCTTTATTGTATATAGAAAATAAAAGGATTTTATAACATATTGTTTCATACAATAAAAAGCTCTCTGATTCTGAAAATAATTTATTAAAGTTAAACAACCTGTAAAACAAAGTTTTTGGCTATAAATCCCTCATTTAAGAGACATCACAATTTCACATCAATCAAAAGTACCATAATTAAATTAATTAATTTTTAGAGCTTCAATTTGTATGTCATGTAGCATGTAAATGTTTGTGGTAGACTGTCATGTGGTGCATATTATATTGAACATACTTCGCTTGGTGCGTATAATAATGACCACACTTTTATAATATTTTCCCAATCTGTAAATGTTTGTGATAGTCTGTAGTTTGGGCGTTTTATATTGAACATAATCAATACTTTTAGTTAAGTCTCATATGTAAAGGATTTATAGTAAAAAACTTCATTTTTATGGGTTAATTAAATAACTCTTTGTTATTTTTTTAGATCTTTAAAAAGTTTCAATTTTTTGTGTCACCCTGTACCTATCTTGTGAGTTAAATTACGTAAGTGAATAGGTAAAAGAAAGTCCTGTAAGATATCTTGATTTAGACAAGTGTTTGTAAAAAGACATTGAATCCCCTAAGGTAATCCAAGTTGTCTGATTGACTCACCTCAGGTAGTCCAAATTGTCTGATTGACTCACCTCAGGTAGATGAAGTTGTCTGATTGACTCACCTCAGGTAGTCCAAGTTGTCTGATTGACTCACCTCAGGTAGTCCAAATTGTCTGATTGACTCACCTCAGGTAGAAGAAGTTGTCTGATTGACTCACCTCAGGTTGTCCAAGTTGTCTGATTGACTCACCTCAGGTAGATGAAGTTGTCTGATTGACTCACCTCAGGTGGTCCAAGTTGTCTGATTGACTCACCTCAGGTAGTCCAAGTTGTCTGATTGACTCACCTCAGGTAGTCCAAGTTGTCTGATTGACTCACCTCAGGTAGTCCAAATTGTCTGATTGACTCACCTCAGGTAGTCCAAGTTGTCTGATTGACTCACCTCAAATAGTCCAAATTGTCTGATTGACTCACCTCATGTAGTCCAAATTGTCTGACTCACCTCAGGTAGTCCAAATTGTCTGATTGACTCACCTCAGGTAGATGAAGTTGTTTGATTGACTCACCTCAGGTAGTCCAAGTTGTCTGGCAGTAACATCATCTCATCTCTCTTCACCACTTCTATTTCTTCCATCTGTTGTATGATCTCATTGCTGTACTTGGCTGAAACAATAACAAAACGTTCTATTATAATATATTTAGACGTTAACATGTAAACAAAAAGATTATTCTTCCTTTTTCTTGCATAGCAAATGAATTCGCTGTGTTTCGTCACAAAATTTTGAGCCCGGGAATTACCAGGACTTAACCAATTTTGCAAAATAATGAATTGGAAATTAATGGTATCTATATATGCATTATAAAAAATATAATTAATCAAAATAAACAGATTTATCAATTAATTTTATTACTGATTAATCAAACACATTTTTTAATCAGTACCAGCCCTATTAATTATTGATATCTATGTTCCCATTCCCATTAATAAAAATAATGTTCTTTTTTTAGATGAAATAAGGATGAGTAAAATTTTGAATACTTCACTACACACTTAGACAGAAAATGTTTGCTGCTCATAGAAAAACTGAGCTGGTTGGTGGGGGATGGTGGTGGTGGAGGATTAGTATGTACATATGTAAATATTGTGTCAGTCTTCAAATAGTTCACAAAACTTGTTTCTTAACCAATTTGTTCACTAAATGATCTTTTGTTCCACTGTACAGTAAAATATAAGATTTGTTCACTAAATGACCTTTTTGTTCTACTGTACAGTAAAATATTAAATTTGTTTAACAAATGATTTTTTGTTTAATCATACAGTAAAATTAGATGTGTTCACTAAATGATCTTTTGTTCAATTGTACAGTAAAATTAGAAGTGTTCACTAAATGATCTTTTGTTCCATTGTACAGTAAAATTAGATGCGTTTACTAAATGAATTTTTGTTCCATTGTACAGTAAAATTAGATGTGTTCACTAAATGATCTTTTGTTCCATTTTACAGTAAAATTAGATGTGTTTACTAAATGATCTTTTGTTCAATCATAACAGTAAAATTAGACATGTTCACTAAATGAACTTTTGTTCCATCGTACAGTAAAATATTAGATGTTTTCACTAAATGAACTTTTGTTCCATCTTAGACTAAAATTAGATGTTTTCACTAAATGATCTTTTGTTCCATCTTACAGTAAAATTAGATGTGTTCACTAAATGAAATTTTGTTCCATCTTACTGTACAATTAGATGTGTTTACTAAATGATCTTTTGTTCAATCATAACAGTAAAATTAGATGTGTTCACCAAATGATCTTTTGTTCAATTGTACAGTAAAATTAGATGTGTTCACTAAATGAAATTTTGTTCCATCTTACAGTACAATTAGATGTGTTTACTAAATGATCTTTTGTTCAATCATAACAGTAAAATTAGATGTGTTCACTAAATGATCTTTTGTTCAATCATAACAGTAAAATTAGATGTGTTCACCAAATGATCTTTTGTTAAATCGTACAGTAAAATTAGATGTGTTCACCAAATGATCTTTTGTTAAATCGTACAGTAAAATTAGATGTGTTCACTAAATGATCTTTTGTTCCATCTTACAGTAAAATTAGATGTGTTCACTAAATGATCTTTTGTTTAATCATACAGTAAAATTAGATGTGTTCACTAAATGATCTTTTGTTCCATCTTACAGTACAATTAGATGTGTTTACTAAATGATCTTTTGTTCCATCTTACAGTACAATTAGATGTGTTTACTAAATGATCTTTTGTTCAATCATAACAGTAAAATTAGACGTGTTCACTAAATGAACTTTGTTCCATCGCACAGTAAAAAATTAGATGTGTTCACAAAATGAACTTTTGTTCCATCTTAGACTAAAATTAGATGTGTTCACTAAATGATCTTTTGTTCAATCATAACAGTAAAATTAGATGTGTTCACTAAATGATCTTTTGTTCAATCATAACAGTAAAATTAGATGTGTTCACTAAATGAACTTTTGTTCAATCATAACAGTAAAATTAGACGTGTACACTAAATGAACTTTTGTTCCATCGTACAGTAAAATATTAGATGTTTTCACTAAATGAACTTTTGTTCCATCTTAGACTAAAATTAGATGTGTTCACTAAATGATCTTTTGTTCCATCTTACAGTAAAATTAGATGTGTTAACTAAATGAAATTTTGTTCAATCATAACAGTAAAATTAGATGTGTTCATTAAATGATCTTTGTTCAATCGTACAGTAAAATTAGATGTGTTCACTAAATGATCTTTTGTTCCATCTTACAGTAAAATTAGATGTGTTCACTAAATGACTTTTTGTTCCATCTTACAGTAAAATTAGATGTGTTCACTAAATGATCTTTTGTTCCATCGTACAGTAAAATTAGAAGTGTTCACTAATTGATCTTTTGTTCTATTGTACAGTAAAATTAGATGTGTTCACTAAGTGACCTTTTGTTCCATTGTACAGTAAAATTAGATGTGTTCACTAAATGACCTTTTGTTCCATCATACAGTAAAAAAATCAGAATTTGTTCACTAAGAGACTGTGTATTTCTCACCTTCAATCTCCAGCCTCTCCAGTAACTGCCTGCTGGTATCTTTGAGATGGTGGAACTCAGGAAACTTGTCAGCTAACATCTTGATGTTGACGCTGGGGTTACACAGCACTTCTATTCCACTGGGATGGGACAAATATTGGTCTACATAATACTGTGACATGACCCTAGTTCATCTAAGATATTGTGTATGACATTTCTCTTCAACTGGCGCAGGTGGTTATCATTAAGAGACATAAGTAACAGTTTGAAAGAATGGAATAGATTCTGCCGTCAAGTGATTAATGGCTGCGTCATATTGGCATTAACTGTGTTACTTTTTTATGGGTGTAGGGTAAAAATTATGAAAAATCTACACTGTGGGTCATACATATTTTGATAGATATATAAGAAATGAAATGAAAAAGTCTACGACTAGGAACACAGAAACAGTTCAAATCAGAACACTAAGTTCATCAAAATCAACTGAATTTTACCTGTTAACATAATAATTATTAAACGCAGTAATACTCTATAGAGAAGGAAACTTTGTAATAGATAGATGATAATGTCACAGTTACTATTGATTCTGCTAGCTATTTAACTTTGAAGTGCTCTATGTTGTACAAATCAAAAGTCACAGAAGGCTTACGACACATCATCCTCATAATGTTTCTCAGGGCTTCCTATGACTGTACTTAATGAAACCAGTATTTATAGTAAGTTATTCTGTACTTAGCATGGCATAATTAGGTCCTGGGTCTGACCCTGGCTGCCATCCTGTGTATTATAGACATGTCGCTACACACTGACAAGTGACACGCTGACAAAGCTAAGCAAATGACAACACTTACAAAATCTACGCCCCAAGTCCATTATGATTTTAAAAGATGTCAAATTAAAAAGCATTAATGATTATAACGGGTGTTGATGTACTAATTATTACAGGACAAATGTTCCTTCTAAGTTTTGTAGGCTCATGTGCAAAAAAATTAACTAGTGTGCAAATTATCTATTTTTTCTATGCAAATATTTACATCACACATAAACACACATATTATCCTTATCAGACTTTGCTGCACAGTAACTCTTAACTGCTCTGCAATGTCTGGCAGGTACCTGCGCGTCCATGCAGGGACATTGTACAGAGGTGGATGTAATTACCTCATAACAACTGAGCTATTTGCCGAGGGTAGTCCAAGTGTGTTCCTCCATTTATTGCTGGACATTTTAGTTCCACGGAGCAGGTCCATGTTGTGTTCAAGCTCTGTCTTCATCTTCATGGCCTGCTGGTATCTGCCCTCGGACACACAGCCAACAGCGTAACCTGGGATTCATTGTCACGGTCAAATCTTTTTTTTTAATGATGTGTAAAGAAAAGTTCATGAACGTGTATTTTACTGAGCTAGAATAATGTGTAGATTTAAATATGATAGAAACTAGAATGGAAATACTTTAATCAAAAGCTTTTTCATTTGACTAAACTGATTCCCTCTGACACTTGAAATTGGAGTTTTTATTTTTCTTGTTTTTATAAGAACAATACATTTTTCAATTTTATTCTTTTATAAACGTTGTTATAAGTGCTGCTAAGTCACAGTTGAAAAAATGAAAATATGAACCAGAGTTAGTTGGGTAATAACTACTGTAAGTACACATTGAACATGAAATAAATGGAGTGATAAGTAGTAATATAATATAAATAATCATGAGTGCTAACTAGTCATATAATATAATCATTATACATGCAGAAATCACCTATGACCCGCTCATAAGCCGACCCCCCAACTTTTTCCAAAGATTTTGTCCCAAAAATGTCGGCTTTAGAACGAGTATATAGTGTATTGATTGAAATAAGACTTTTGTGTAATAAATATTTCCAGACTAGCATCTTTTAGTCATGAGCTTAGCATCTACACTTTGCCAACAGATCATCCGTCATGGTCTGTGGATGAAATTATCTTCTGCATAGAAGGAGCGTCTGTATAGATAAGATAAGATGATACTTCTAGCCATAAGCTCAGATTCTATGGTTTTGAATAGTTGTAGCTGAATTAAGCTCCTAGCTAAAAATTTCCCAGCATACCTAGCTTCATTCCCATCATACCTAGCTTCATTCCCATCATTTCTAGCTTCATTAATAGCTTCATTCCCAATATTCCTTGCATCCTTCCCAGCTTTATTCTGAGCATATCTTCCTTCCCAGCATTCATATCTTTATTCCCAGCCTTCATATCTTTATTCCCAGCATTCCTAGCTTCATTACCTTTAGGTGTAAGCCTAACATCAGCATTGTCTGGCCGCAAGGAAAGTCTAAACTCGGCCCTGCTAGTAAACATCCGGTAAGGTTCAGACGTTCCATGTGTTGTCAGGTCATCAATGAGGACGCCACTGTACCCTTCCGTGCGGCTGACAATCAAGGATGGTTTCCCTTGTACTCGACAAGCCGCATTTATGCCCGCTATGATTCCCTGAAAAAGAGGACTCCAACATGAATGTCACATTTCAAGACGGCCAAGTTTTTGATTCCACTAAAGTCAATTCTCAATCAACAGATATTCTTACAGCCCACTAGCCAAGTTTGGGGCGTGCCTATATTTGTTACTGCTTCCAAAATAGGAAAAGAACCTTTTGACGTGATGACGTGACTGGTCCTATTGAGACAATCTTCTTAGGGTTGTTTGAAACCAATGATACATGATAGCTGTAGCACCACTGTTCAAATAATAGTTTAGTTGTTGATTAATTTGGTATTTTAACTTTAAAAAAAAGATACCCTACTATTAATTACACTTATTAGGATAAAATATAATTTAAATGAAGGGCCCTTCGATAAAAAAATTCGACTTGTCACAACTTTCAAAATCTTTTTGTATCATTACGCTGCCTCCATGTACAAGCACTAAAAACAGAGTTCAATGTTGTTATTGACTAAGACGTCATCAATTTATTATTTTTAGCGCATTTTCGAGAAGTCGAATGCGCTATTGCACCCGTTTTGTCCGTCCGTCCGTCATCACCCTTGATCTCAGCATCCATAAGTCCTAGACCCATGAGGTATATATGTTTTTTGTATGTCCTGACCTGCCATTTGTGCATCAACACTCAGTTACTCGATCCGTTAAAAAACCCCGTTAAAACTACCAAAAAATATTTCGAATCGAGAGGTAACACTAGCGCAGGGAACGGCCGCCATTGCCGGAAGTCGAATGCACAATTCTTCAAGCATTGAAGAGTGGTGCGAAAGGGTGCAAAAGAATTAGTTGTTTTTTTTTTAGTTGACGTCATTAGAATATGTGTAAAAGTTTAGAGAGTTTTACGTCATCATTTGTGGTGACTTGTAGTTAGATTAAAGAGAAAATAATTTTTTTTTAAATGTAAAGAAATGACTTTTAAATAAAAAAAATGTCAGGTATATTCATTACACAAGAAAATTCATAAAAATATGTCTAAAATCTAAACACAATTACTGATAACTACATAATTCTGATATCTAACATAAGTACTGATACATAATACGAAAATGCGCTAACACGTCCTGAATTCCAATAGGGACCAGGCTTAACATGATTTTTTCAAATTGCTGATAATCAAACAAACTTCCAAATCGTCATGTATGATATCACATTTTTTTGGTCCCATAAACTCTTTTTTTTTTTTAGGTCGGGGGGGGGGGGGGGGGGGGTGCGGGGGTTCTAATGTTTTCCACTAGAACATTCTTGGGCTTGGTAGACCCTGGCAGCGCCATCCCTCTCCAGGTCAGCGGAGCACTTTCTTAGCGTTAGTTATTTCTTAACATTTTTGCAGTGGCTTTAATTTTGGTTCGATCCACTCCCCTCAGCTTGTGAGGCGAGTGCACTACTGACTTCACTACAAAGCCGATAATATCACATTACATTAAATTAAAAAACAGATTTCTTTTAATTATGAGGTGAAGTATCATTTGATCAGACAAGAAACTGGTTAGACCCGAATTTTTATTTTTAAAAAATAATTTAATAAGTGCCTGTTCTATAGTGTGAACACTTAACTAAGCTGATGCTTATGCTATGACAAAATAAGACTTTATACCAAACTAAAAATACATCTAAATACTACTACTACTAGTAACAGACATCAAATAATTACATTAGATGTGTCAAAAACCCCTGTCAACAGATCTCCCATCACTTTCCTAACACAACCACACATACTGACCTGGGAAGCTGCCTCCTCGTAGCCAGTGGTTCCATTGATTTGACCAGCAAAGTAAAGGTCAGTGATGCGATGAGTCTCCAGAGTGGGTTTTAGCTGTCGTGGATCCATGTAATCATATTCCACTCCGTAACCTGAGGTTTAGAAATGGTCAATACAGTTATAGGACCTAATTCATCAGCAGGGCATTACATGGATACAACCAGGCTACTGTAGGACATTACATGGATACAACCAGGCTACTGTAGGACATTACATGGATACAACCAGGCTACTGTAGGACATTGCATGGATACAACTAGGCTACAGTAGGACATTACATGGATAAAACCAGGCTACAGCAGGACATTACATGGATACAACCAGGCTACAGTAGGACATTACATGGATA
>MUZC01000180.1:162744-178610 GCA_002072015.1 Radix auricularia | reverse complement strand
CGGCCCATGTTGTGTATGAGACGCCCGAGGCTATGTACGACGTTCGGCCCATGTTGTGTATGAGATGCCCGAGGCTATGTACGACGTTGGGCCCATGTTGTGTATGAGACACCTATTCCCAAATTAGGTTTCTCTCTCGGGGTGGACTGTACCGGGCGTGTTAGAGCAGGGGAGAAACGTTGCGATGGACATGTCATTCTAACCCACATGGTTCTGTCTGTTGTCTTGTTCAGCCTCACCCTACTTTATGGAATAAGTTTATCTCTCCCCGGCCTGATAGCAGTCGCACCCAACGTTATCTTTTTTTTCCGTTCATGATCATTTACCATTAAAAGATGTTTTCTCGATGAAGAGATTCAAATGCCTCAAACCAACCTGACCAGTGTATAAGACTACAGCAGTCAGGGGGCCGTCAACTGAATGTAGAAAAAACCAGAGGACCACCAGCAGGTCACAGTTTGTTAAACCAAGGGACCACTAACACTCGTTAGTTAAACCAATGGGACCACTAAATCTCGTTAGTTAAACCAAGGGGCCCCTAACTCTGGTTAGTTAAACCAAGGGGCCCCTAACTCTCGTTAGTTAAACCAAGGGACCACTAACTCTCGTTAGTTAAACCAAGGGGCCCCTAACTCTCGTTAGTTAAACCAAGGGACCACTAACTCGAGTTAGTTAAACCAAGGGGCCCCTAACTCTCGTTAGTTAAATTAAGGGACCAATAACTCTCGTTAATTAAACCAAGGGGCCCCTAACTCTCGTTAGTTGGACCAAGGGGCCGCCAACTCATGGTGGTTAAACCAAGGGGCCCCTAACTCTCGTTAGTTGGACCAAGGGGCCGCCAACTCATGGTGGTTAAACGACGGGCCCCTAACTCTCGTAAGTTAAAGTAAGGGACCAATAACTCTCGTTAGTTAAACCAAGGGGCCCCTAACTCTCGTTAGTTAAACCAAGGGGCCGCCAACTCATGGTGGTTAAACCAAGGTGCCCTTAACTCTCGTTAGTTAAAGTAAGGGACCAATAACTTTCGTTAGTTAAACCAAGGGGCCCCTAACTCTCGTTAGTTGGACCAAGAGACTCGCGGTATATATAGTTAAACCAAGGGACCGCCAACTCGCAGTAGTTAACGAGACCGCCAACACGGGGTGTGGCGGCACTGATGAATGCCGGGGTCATTGTTATGTCCCCACCACCCACAGCCACCTGGAGGGAAAGTGACGTTGTTGCGCAAAAATCCATTTCTTGTACGGCTCACTTCTATGACAGCGCCGCTTCCCGGGAATCCACCATAAACACGAGAGCAGGTGGAGACTTGACCAGAGATTGGTCAAGTGAGGCACCAATCTTGGGGGAATGAAACACGCTGTATTTCAAGATAAGACGGCTATGTGCAGTAATGCCATGATTCCATGTGAGAGAAAAACGAATGGTTACAGAAGTTTCATCAGCAAACATCTAAATGTTTGCCAGCTGACTGTCTGACTGTCTGTCTGTCTGACTGTCTGACTGTCTGTCTGTCTGACTGTCTGACTGTCTGTCTGTCTGACTGTCTGTCTGTCTGACTGTCTGTCAGTTAACCCAAAGCTCACAGAGAAGCTCGTGGTCAGTAAGTAGTTTCAATGACAAGTCTCAACTCATATACAGTTTTAAGGTTTAGCTAAGGATGAAACGCTCTTATTCAAATGAAATGTATCTTGCATATGTGAGAGAGTTTCTGTGAAATGTATTTTACATGCTTGGGAGAGTTCAATGAATTGCATCTCGCATATTTCAAAGAGTTCTATGAAATTATCTTACATGTTTCAAAGAGTTCAATGAAATGTATCTTGCATGTTTGGGATAGTTTAATGAAATGTATCTTACACGTTTGGGGGAATCAATCAAGTGCATCTTACATGTTTGAGAAAGTTCAAAGAAGTGTATCTTACATGTTCTACAAATATTTGTTGTTGTATCAACACAATTGTAATAAAATAATAAAGTGTGCCTCGTTGTATCAACACAATTGTAATAAAATAATAAAGTGTGCCCCGGGAACACAAGTCGAGAGTCCGCGAGCGATGACTGATGTGGAATGAACCCTAGTGACACCAAATGTATCTTTAGAGTGATAAGCAGTAGCACCATCCGATGATAAATAAAGCGTAGAGCCGATAACAGGGCGGCAGCTACAAGTGATCTTGTTTTTATAGCCAATAAATTATTAGGTCAGCCGGTGCAAAGTCGACACCAACATCATTATTGCACCGATATGTGCAACGATACGTGGCGCGAACAGTTGCTTCGATACTAAGAATATTCGCCGACTTTGTGTAATCATGTTAACAAAAATGAAGCCAGCTAATTTATTACAACGATATCGCTGTACGTCAAATGTCTTCTGTATAATTATTTGGTTTAGTTAAATATCAATGCTTCAGATCCGTTAAGGATGTCATAATGTTGAAGGCGGCCTCGCTACTCCAATCAAATCCGTCCCAGTTAAGTATCGAAACACTAATTATTTACACCAGGTAACGTTCTTTATGTGCCAACCGACGTTTCCTTAGCTGCCTGAGTTCACAATTTCGAAATATCTGCAATGTGGTTGAGGATTGATAAAAATGCATTGTGGATGGGTATCGATACATATGCATTGTGTATGGATATCGATACACGTATATTGTGAATGGGTATCAAGACTTGTGTATTGTTGATAGATATCGATACATATGCATTGTGAATGGGTATCGATACATGTGCATTGTGGATGGGTATCGAGACACGTGCATTTTGGATGGGTATCAATACATTTGCATTGTGTATGGGTATCGATATTTGTGTATTTTTGATA
Source organism: Radix auricularia (assembly GCA_002072015.1). Lineage (NCBI taxonomy): Eukaryota > Metazoa > Mollusca > Gastropoda > Lymnaeidae > Radix > Radix auricularia. The sequence continues at coordinate 175,780 of MUZC01000180.1, read as the reverse complement.
GATATCAATCGATACATGTGCATTGTGGATGGGTATCGATACATGTCCATTGAGGATGGGTATCCATTCATTTGCATTGGATGGGTATTGATACATGTATTTTAAGGATTGTAACTAGTTGTTTTTGGTATTGATGACTACAAACATACACGTATCCTAAACGCTTTTGCCTTTGTTGTAAAAGATCTAAAGATTAAAAAATCAGCACTATTTTTAACACGCCATCCTTATTTGTAACATGTCAACCCTATTTGTTGCAAGTCAACACTATTTGTAGGAAGTCAACCTTGTTTGTAACAAATCTCTCATACACGCGATAGTCTTACATCAAGACGCAATCCTTTGTACACATTCACTGAGTGCAAACTTTCCCAGGAGGATTCGTATTGCTGTCTAAATTTAACGTAAATGATGAGTGTAAATGTAAACAACAAGAAAATCGAAGCTCGGCCATTCTCTAAATATCGCCCATTTCATTCAATCTTCTCCTATTTATTATGTGCCACTTATTTTTAGATGACAAAACTACGTTAGTTGATTCAATACCACCCTCTCCCCACCCCACCCTATATTTATTGAGTACACCACCAGTACCACTCGACCCTAAGGTAAACTTACCGCTAGATTTGTCAACATTAAATGGACATAAACGTGAAGAGGGAACACGCCCCCTCCCCCACTCCCACCCACATTTTCGAGCTCTCACATTCCCCCTCGCCATAAATTCTCACCGGTTCACTCAGAAATTCTCTGCTTGATTTCTGTTCCCCCAAACACAGCTCCAATTAACACCCAATGCTTAATGAACCGGCGACGACAAGCTTTTTCAATTGGATTTTCTCCGGGAATATTCGGGGGTTAAAAAATTAAGTTCAATCTGGAGATTTAGGTTCGAAAGCAGGGGCTACAGTATTGAATGTGCTGGTCCTTATATAGAGTATATGTTATATATATACACACGCGCGCACACGCATATAAAACAAAAAGCTCTTATAAATGTGTAGAAAGTTTACAATTGTGTTTCTAACAGATATTGAGTTTATATGACAGTTGCAGAATGACGGGGCTGAAAAGTTGAAAACAAAGGATCTTGAAATGAAAAATAAATGTGAGACAGTGGAAACGTTGGTGATCTGGACCAGTGGTTCTCAACCTGTGGTCCACGATGATGTACCTGGTGGTCCGTGGTTAAAGCATGAAATTAACGCACTGTATGATTTTTCGAGAAAGAATAGCAAGTAAAAGAATTAACACAGACTTGAAATCCATTTTTATCGGGCCATAATGGTTATTAATTTTATCAAGGCTCGTACATTAAATTCTCGTCTCTTTGCTTCCTTATGTTTGAATATGGATCCTGAACATGGACATCTACTGGTGCATACTGAAGTTCGCCGGTTATCAAGGAAGAAAGTGCTTAACAGACAGTTTGAATTACGTGATGCTGTGAGAGAGTTTCTTGTAGAAGAAAACTCAAAGCTTGTTTATCATTTGAACGATAGCTGTTCTGACTCACTTGTCTGACATTTTTGAAGAACTGAATAAACTTTATTCAACTCGGCGAAGTAAGAAGACAAATTTAATTACTCTCAGTGACAAAGTGTCTGCTTTTGCGAATAAGGATGATCTTTGGAAAACAAGATTATTTCTGGGTAACTTTGACAAGTTTGATCAACTGTACGAATTTACTGAGAAAGCAGAAAATGCTGAAAAAAATAAATAACAATTGATAAATTTTATTTCTGATCATATTCAACCACTGCAGGATCAATTTAACTTCTACGTTTGTGATTTGAACGTATATAAGTTTTTCGCGGATTTCCAGTCCAATTTTTTCACACATTGACTCATTAAATAAACTTACCTACGTTGTAATTAAACCAATAATCGAAATGACAGCGATACCACTTTGAATATGCTGCATGAGAAAGTGCGCTTAATGAAATTTTGGAGTACTCAGAACGGTCTCAGAAAGCTTTTAAAATACTTTTACCCCTTGCAACATTATTTCATCGTGAAAGTGGATTTTCTGCACATCGCTCACAATAAAAAAAAATCATCTTTAGTACTAAATAAACTAATATAGCAGTCCTAATACAACTACTGTTTAAGACTTTAAGTTTATTTTTTATAGTAAGTAATAAGAATGAAATAATAAGACTTAATATGTTCGTTGCAAACGAAAGCCATTACAATATTATTTTTGGAGCACGCAAATCGTCGCTCATTAGTATAGTTTTTCTAACTATACCAAGCACTAACTAGTGACATAGACAGCATAATTATATATAACTTTCCAGCACAATTTTTAGTAGAGGCCCGTGGCTAAGACACATATTTTTCAAGTCGTCAGTGAATCTCAAAAGGTTGAGAACCACTGCAGAGGGCAATTGAATAAACTTCCATTGGGCTATTCTATGGGACAAAGGAATTAAATGGGACAAGGGAAGTAATTAGTGCACTGTGCTAGTCTATGGGACAAGGGAAGCATTTGGTGGACTGAACATAAACAGGGGTTCAAATAAGGACGGGGAGATGGGTGAAAGCTGTGAGATTCAGAAGATCAACGGCTAGACATAGAGCTTTTAACTTATAAAGTAGACACAAACTGTCAAGATATTATAGCTGAAAATGGTAGGTGGTGGCAAGCACACATGCCCTAATTGATCTAAGAATGGATCCAATGGAGCATAGACCCATGGAAGTACGGGCCTAAAAGTGCATTGACCCATGGAAGTACGGGCCTAAAAGTGCATTGACCCATGGAAGTAAGGGTCTAAAAGTGCATAGACCTATGGAAGTAAGGGCCTAAAAGTGCATAGACCCATGGAAGTACGGGCCTAAAAGTGCATTGACCCATGGAAGTAAGGGCCTAAAAGTGCATTGACCCACGGAAGTAAGGGCCTAAAAATGCATTGACCCATGGAAGTAAGGGCCTAAAAGTGCATAGACCCATGGAAGTAAGTGCCTAAAAGTGCATTGATCTATGGAATTACGGACCTAAAAGTGCATTGATCTATCAAAGTACTGGCATTAGAGTGCATTGACCAAAGAAAGTACGGGATTAAGAGAGCATTGACCTATGGAACTACGGGACTAAGAGTTCATTGACCTATGGAAGTACGGGACTAAGAAAGCATTGACCTATGGAAGTACGGGACTACGAGTGCATTGACCTGTGGAAGTACGGGACTACGAGTGCATTGACCTATGGAAGTACGGGACAAAGAGTGCATTGACCTATGGAAGTACGGGACTAAGAGTGCATTGACCTATGGAAGTACGGGACTACGAGTGCATTGACCTAAGGAAGTAGGGGACTACGAGTGTATTGACCTATGGAAGTACGGGACTACGAGTGCATTGACCTATGGAAGTACGGGACTACGAGTGCATTGACTTATGGAAGTACGGGACTACGAGTGCATTGACCTATGGAAGTGCGGGTCTAAGAGTGCATTGACCTATGGAAGTACGGGACTACGAATGCATTGACTTATGGAAGTGCGGGTCTAAGAGTGCATTGACCTATGTAAGTACGGGACAAAGAGTGCATTGACCTATGGAAGTACGGGACTAAAAGTGCATTGACCTATGGAACTACGGGTCTAAGAATGCATTGACCTATGGAAATACAGGACAAAGAGTGTTTTTGACCTATGGACGCACGGACGTCAGAGTGTATTGACCTTTAGATTACCGATTGATCGACAGATGGACAGATTGCTAACTGGATACCTAAGAGAAGCCAAATGACTATACGGTGAAGGAAAGGACCACGTGTTAAATGGACAGGGTCATGTGTTGAATGGACAGGGTCATGTGTTGAATGGACAAGGCCATGTTTTGAATGATAAGTTCATGTGTTGAACGGACAGGGTCATGTGTTGAACGGACAGGGTCATGTGTTGAAAATGACATAGTGACTGAAAGATGAGGTAATGAATGTAGTGACGTAGTTAGAATGAGGCGCAATCATTAAATCTATAACCTGGGAGATTGACCGTGTCTACAGGGGCAGACAGATGGACTGATGGATGTTTAGAGAGAAGTATGTGGATGACATGATGGATTGGTAGACGTGTGAAGACACATTGACAGGACAGAAGACGTTTAGTAACAGTGAAGAGAAGTGTAGAAAGTTGGAGAGAAGTATAGGAGGATGAGGAGAACTGCCAGAGGTTGGAGACACGTGTAGGAGGTTGGAAAAAATCTTGGAGGTTGGAAAGAAGTGTAGAAAGTTGGAGAGAAGTATAGGAGGTTGAGGAGGACTGCCAGAGGTTGGAGACACGTGTAGGAGGTTGGAAAAAATCTTGGAGGTTGGAGAGAAGTGTAGAAGGTTGGAAAAAGTCTTGGAGGTTGGAGAGAAGTTGGTGAAACGTGAAGGAGGTTGGTGAAACGTGTAGGAGGTTGGTGAAACGTGTAGGAGGTTGGAGAAACGTGTAGGAGGTTGGTGAAACGTGAGGTTGGAGAAACGTGTAGGAGGTTGGTGAAACGTGTAGGAGGTTGGTGAAACGTGTAGGAGGCTGGAGAAACGTGTAGGAGGTTGAGGAGGACTGCCAGAGGTAGGAGACACGTGTAGGAGGTTGGAAAAAATCTTGGAGGTCGGAGAGAAGTGTAGAAGGTTGGAAAAAGATATTGGAGGTTGGAGAGAAGTGTAGGAGGTTGGAAAAAGTCTTGGAGGTTGGAGAGAAGTTGGTGAAACGTGTAGGAGGTTGGTGAAACGTGTAGGAGGTTGGTGAAACGTGTAGGAGGTTGGTGAAACGTGAGGTTGGAGAAACGTGTAGGAGGTTGGTGAAACGTGTAGGAGGCTGGAGAAACGTGTAGGAGGTTGGTGAAACGTGAGGTTGGAGAAACGTGTAGGATGTTGGTGAAACGTGTAGGAGGTTGGTGAAACGTGTAGGAGGTTGGTGAAACGTTTAGGAGGTTAGTGAAACGTGTAGGAGGTTGGTGAAACGTGTAGGAGGCTGGAGAAACGTGTAGGAGGTTGGTGAAACGTGTAGGAGGTTGGTGAAACGTGTAGGAGGTTGGTGAGAAGTGTAAGAGGTTGGAAAAAAGTCTTGGAAGTTACAGAGAAGTGTAGGAGGATGGAGAGAAGTGTAGGAGGTTGGAGAGAAGTGTAGGAGGTTGGAGAGAAGTGTAGGAGGTTGGAGAGAAGTGTAGGAGGTTGGATAGAAGTGTAGGAGGTTGGAGAGAAGTGTAGGAGGTTGGAGAGAAGTGTAGGAGGTTGGAGAGAAGTGTAGGAGGTTGGTGAGAAGTGTAGGAGGATGTAGAAAACTGCCGGAGGTTGGAGAAACGTGTAGAAGTTTGGAAAAAAGTCTTGGAGGTTGGAGAGAAGTGTAGGAGGATGGAGAGAAGTGTAGGAGGTTGGAGAGAAGTGTAGGAGGTTGGAGAGAAGTGTAGGAGGTTGGTGCTAATTAGTTGGCGGCACAAAAATAAAAGCGCGTAGCCCATGTTGTGTATGAGACGNAAGTGTAGGAGGTTGGAGAGAAGTGTAGGAGGTTGGAGAGAAGTGTAGGAGGTTGGAGAGAAGTGTAGGAGGTTGGAGAGAAGTGTAGGAGGTTGGAGAGAAGTGTAGGAGGTTGGAGAGAAGTGTAGGAGGTTGGAGAGAAGTGTAGGAGGTTGGAGAGAAGTGTAGGAGGTTGGAGAGAAGTGTAGGAGGTTGGAGAGAAGTGTAGGAGGTTGGTGCTAATTAGTTGGCGGCACAAAAATAAAAGCGCGTATTAACTCGTGCGAGCGGGGGGGGGGGTTGATTGATTTCCGATGGGAGAATTGCATAAATCAGTCATAGAGCGTGCTACAACCGGCCACTCACCATTAGCCACACTTCTTCCCCACATAATACTACCAAGAACTCGTGGTTTTCATCATGTCAAATAGTTCAGTGATTGGACTTCTAGACCAGTTTGATAGCCAGCTAATCAGATGTGGTTAGTGCTATGTGTATCAGGAGTTAGGATTGTCAGGGAGATTCTAGAGAATCTTCATTAACAAGAGCAGGGGTCTATCTAATGTAATATCTGGTCGTGATGATATTTGATAATGATGCAAACTTATAAAAGATACTATCCATAGTAGGCCCAAGTAATGCTAGATAGGAGACACAGTTCACTGCTGCTATAGGCCATGGCAGAAGACACAGTGCAATGCTAGTATAGAACAAGGCCAAGAGACACAGTGCACTGCTGGTATAGACCAAGGCCAGGAGACACAGTGCACTGCTGGTAGAGACCAAGGCCAGAGTACACAGTGCACTGCTTGGTAGCTTCGCGTTTTAACATGTGGCTTAACAAAATAAAAATGAGTACTAGGATCCCTAGTGACGGTAATCTTGTAATGTCACGAGCAGAGCTAAACCATCCAGTAAATACACAATCCTAGAGGGGAGATTAACAGATGTCACAAGATAAAACAGATGCCTGAAAGGGGAAGGGCATACAAAAGACCCTCCACAAAATTAAAGTGATTGTGTGTGTGTGTGTGTGTGTGTGTGTGTGTGTGTGTGTGTGTGTGTGTGTCGGTAGTGCAGGGGGAGGGGCGAATGCCCCTGGCGTCACTTTGTTAGGGGTGGCAAATTCCTCGTCGTTAATAAGCTTATAAGGATGAACATTTGAAAAAATAAAGTGGCAATTTTAATAAAATAAAATAAAAACCAAATAATAAATTAATAATAGAAATAAGTGAACTATCCTTGAACACGTGAACGCTTCTACAGACAAAACTTCGATCACCATATTTGAAATAAACAATTCTGATACTAATGCTACGGAACATTAAAAAACGAAGAGGCTTAAGTAGTATGAGAAATTGACACCGATCTGCCATTAACTTATATGCTTCTTCAAATTTGACAGCCGCTCCTGTTTTAGAAGCGCAAATTATTGTATCCGATCTGTATGGCCAATGGAATCCATGGGCGGCGCTTTTTGGGGGCGGCAAATTCCTCATTGTTATTTAGCTTCTAAAAACGAAAAACGTTATAAGGGAAAACAAATTTCAAAAATAATAAAAATTGAAGTAATTATCTTAAAAAAGCAACTTTTTAAATGCCAAAACTTGAAACTCCATAATGATTCTAAATTCTTCTGATACTAATGCTACTGAACTGAAAATCTGAAAAGTATTATAAGAACTTCACAATGTTAAGCTGGTACATATAAATGGAAGGAATCAGAAACGTTGTTGGTGACAATGATTTCTTGTTAGAATGTTTGACCGTACTCAATCCTGATCAAATAGAATGAGGCTTTTCGCGGTCACAGAGAAAACAATACTGGTGCAAATATTGGCTTTATTTTCTGAAACAGATATATCTGCTGGCAAATTAAGACCCAGTGCTTCGAAAACATCATGTGAAAACTGGCTTTAAAAACTAGTCACCTGAAATGAAAATGAGCTTATTGCAGTTTTAGAAGATTAAGTTCATCAGAAATGATCTTCCAGATAAATAAACTAATGCAACAAAAACTCTAGTCTGTGCTATTGTTGTAGCTGGTAATGATTATTGTAATTCTCTTCTGTCAGAAGCGCCAAAACAATGCATTGAAAAACTACAGAAAGTTAACAATTCAGCTGCAAGACTAGTTATAAAGGGGATAAAAACATGACCATGTTACTCCGCTACTTTACTCACTTCATTAGCTGCCTTATACAAGTCCGAATTCATTACAAACTGGCCGTTCTCTGTCACAACTTCTTGCTCTTCCTATCTTGCTGAACTTTTGATGGTCTACTCACCCACTCGTCAACTATGCTCTTCTGCAGACACGCATAACCTCTTTTACTTAGACACGCACTAAAACGTTTGGCGAAAGGTCTTTCTCTTTTTGTGCAGCCAAACAATTCCCTAACATTACACATCAGTAGAATTTCCAAGTACTTCAAGACTGGACTCAAGACAAATCTTTTCAAAATTTATTTCCAAAACTAATGAAACAATATTTCTTTTAATGATTAACGTAGCTTATGTGTAACGTAATATCATTTATGTCGTTGTTATGATATCAATATGCTTATTTTATACTTATGTATGTTATTATTTCTGTGAGCCTAGTTCCTTACTGGGACACAGCGCTACATACATTATCAATGTATTATTATGACTATTATTATCATTGTTATTATGCTTTGATTTTAGCTAAAACTTTATGCGGAGACCTTGACATTTTAATTGAACATTCAGGCGAAGAATGAGAGAGAACTTTTCGGCGATGGACACAAATGTGTAGTTCTTTTACGTAGAAAAACAGTTGCGAAGATATTTGCATAGTTCATAAAATGATGTTATTGTTGAAATTAATGTGAAGTTTTTGAAGTTATAGAGCTTTGAGAATAGATATGTTTCGTACACCATCAAATCTTTTGGATTGTGAAGCTTTCCCGCCATATTGGAGCAAGTTTCTCCCTTGACATTGTCAAGCCAGGATAATTTTACCTAACGGCTGAAAAAATGAATTAATGAATGCAATCCAATTTTATTTATTTAAGTTTATTCAGATATTTAGGCTCGAAGCTTCCATGCCTAATATAATATAATTATTTCGAACATTTCGTATCAGTATGATCACTGTCAAAAGTAATGCAATGTGTGAGAGAAGCTTCTCTAAAGTGAAGTTAATGAAAAATTAACCACGAACAATAATAAATACACCAAAATAGAATAATATTGAGCTATTATGGCAATTGAGCATGGCATGCCTGACAATAAGGAAAAGCCGAAAACATCAATAATATGGATATGACAGGTATACAGTAGCGGGTGGATATGTCAGGTACACAGTAGTGGGTGGATATGACAGGTATACAGTAGTGGGTGGATATGACAGGTATACAGTAGTGGATGCATATGACAGGTAAACAGTAGTGGGTGGATATGACAGGTATACAGTAGTGGGTGGATATGACAGGTATACAGTAGTGGGTGGATATGACAGGTATACAGTAGTGGATGCATATGACAGGTAAACAGTGGTGGGTGGATATGACAGGTATACAGTAGTGGGTGGATATGACAGGTATACAGTAGTGGATGCATATGACAGGTAAACAGTAGTGGGTGGATATGACAGATAAACAGTAGTGGGTGGATATGACAGGTTAACAGTGGTGGGTGGATATGGCAGATATATTCATGATGGGGTGAACACTAGAGCTAACCAGTTTCAATTTGGGAGAGGTTTGGAGGGTATAAGTACTGACATAAGGTGCGAGGGAGCTAGAAATGTGAAACATGTCTGCCAATCTCTTTCGCCGTGACATCACGTATGTTTTTTTTTTTTTTTTTTTTTTTTTTTTTTGTGTTGTTTCTAATTGAACATTCCAAGTTGATAAGGGGAAACAATATGGCGACCTAGCGATCCACCTTTTCAGTTTCTGCTTGCAGGAGAGGGGGTGAAACTTAAAAAAAAAAATAAAAAAAAAAATAAAAAATTATTTGATGTAAACAAGAAGCGATAATCAAGATTTTTATCTTATAATGACATTGAAATTATAACAAAACAAAACAGACTCCGAATTAAAAGTGTTATAGACTTGCCAGTCGCCGCAGCGAATATATTATGCCAGATAAATTATTCGTTTTCAGCAGGAATACATTTCAAGATTGTTGACATTGGAAAGCATTACATCGGTGACATGGGACGACGATGATAAGATAGGTTTAATGAGCATTGTAGGTTCGCTGAAATATCCTGCCGTCTTTCCTCTTTGGTTGATAGCGGCCAATAGGACAGTAGTGCTTGTATGGACCAACAGGGCAGTAGTGCTTGCATGGACCAATAGGAAAGTAGTGCTTGCATGGACCAATAGGACAGTAGTGCTTGCATGGACCAATAGGAAAGTAGTGCTTGCATGGACCAATAGGACAGTAGTGCTTGCATGGACCAATAGGGCAGTAGTGCTTGTATGGACCAATAGGACAGTAGTGCTTGCATGGACCAATAGGGCAGTAGTGCTTGCATGGACCAATAGGACAGTAGTGCTTGTATGGACCAATAGGGGCAGTAGTGCTTGCATGGACCAATAGGGCAGTAGTGCTTGCATGGACCAATAGGACAGTAGTACTTGCATTGACCAATAGGACAGTAGTGCTTGTATGGACCAATAGGGGCAGTAGTGCTTGCATGGACCAATAGGGCAGTAGTGCTTGCATGGACCAATAGGGCAGTAGTGCTTGCATGGACCAATAGGACAGTAGTGCTTGCATGGACCAACAGGGCAGTAGTACTTGCATTGACCAATAGGACAGTAGTGCTTGTATGGACCAACAGGGCAGTAGTGCTTGCATGGACCAATAGGACAGTAGTGCTTGCATGGACCAATAGGGCAGTAGTGCTTGCATGGACCAATAGGACAGTAGTACTTGCATGGACCAACAGGGCAGTAGTACTTGCATTGACCAATAGGACAGTAGTGCTTGTATGGACCAATAGGGGCAGTAGTGCTTGCATGGACCAATAGGGCAGTAGTGCTTGCATGGACCAATAGGGGCAGTAGTGCTTGCATGGACCAATAGGGCAGTAGTGCTTGCATGGACCAATAGGGCAGTGGTGCTTGCATGGACCAATAGGGCAGTAGTGCTTGTATGGACCAATAGGGCAGTAGTGCTTGCATGGACCAATAGGGCAGTAGTGCTTACATGGACCAATAGGGCAGTGGTGCTTGTATGGACCAATAGGGGCAGCAGTGCTTACATGGACCAATAGGGGCAGTAGTGCTTGCATGGACCAATAGGGCAGTAGTGCTTGCATGGACCAATAGGGCAGTAGTGCTTGTATGGACCAATATGACAGCACTACTTATATGGACCATTATGGCAGTACTGCGACCATAAACGACTTTCAGAGGATCAGCTTGTATTTTGATTTTCCTATGCTCCCTTCTCCAAAACAGAGATGACCAAAAACCAATTCATAAATTAATTTATTTTAAGTTAATTTTGAAATATCCTTTAACTAGAGTGAGAAAAAAGTTAATTAGTTTAAAAGATTGTGATAATGTTGTGATACAGTGGTCAATAATAATGAAAATTAAAAGTATTGACTTTTTAAAAAGCTACTTATTGACGATGAAAATTTGATAGTAAAAAAAAAACCCAATAGGAACAAAAAAAAGTTTATTTTCTATTATTTTAAATCTCCTCTCACGGCTACCAATGTGAAAATCTGTTATTGTGAGAGACAACTCCGAGTGAATGTAAATAATAGTGAGTTATCTCATTCTCCCAAAGAGACGCCATGATTTCAGCGCCAACCTACATACAATAAGAGAAGATAGGAGGCCAATAAACGCGCTAATTAGCAGGCGAACGAGAGTCGGCGGCCTGGAGTGTCTGAGCGTGGCGCTTACTTGACAAGACAGCTGATATGCACAAGGGTATTGCACAGTCTTGGAGGTGCTGTCATGACAAGACAGCTGAGACACACAGGGTATAGCACAGTCTTGAAGGTGCTGACATGACAAGACAGCTGAGATACACAAGGGTACAGCACTGAAACACAAGGGTACATCACTGTCTTGAAAGGTGCTGACATGAAAAGACAGCTGAAAAACACAAGGGTACAGCACTGAAGCACAAGGGTACAACACTGTCTTGGAGGTGCTGACATGACAAGACAGCCGAGACACACAAGGGTATAGCACTGTCTTAGAGTGCTGACATGACAAGACAGCGGAGACACACAGGTTATAGCACTGTCTTGGAGGTGCTGACTTGACAAGACAGCTGAGACACACAAGGGTTTAGCGATGTCTTGGAGGTGCTGAGATGACAAGACAGCTGAGACACACAAGGTTATGGCACTATCTTGATGGGGCTACCTGACAAAACAACTGAGACACACAAGTCTATATAGCACTGTCTTGGATGTGTTAACACAAGTCTATATAGCCGTGTCTTGGGTGTGTTAACACAAGGCTAAAGCACTGTCTTGGATGTGCTAACAGGACAAAAACAGCTGAGATACAGAAGGCTATAGCACTGTCTTACATTCATTCATGCCAATCTAGCTCGGGTATCAATGGAGGAATTCCATGCCAGCACGAAAGGAAATAGCTGCAGAGATAGAGAAACAAGCAAGCCTAGCAGTATCTCCGTGCTGTAATCTCTCAGTGCACCTGTGGGGGTTCAAAACGTTTTACGATAGATCAGAGATGTGGACTCTGGTAAAACAAAAAACAAACCCACTCGACTTTAAGTAAACAATCCTATAACGAGACGCTGCGAGTGAAAACCCTAGACGTGAGTGACAGGATAAAGAGGTTTCTTTAGGGTAATCACATTCAACATGGCCTTTTGTTTGATATTATTTGTACACGGACTGTTGATATCATTTGTACACGGACTGTTGATATCATTTGTACACGGACTGTTGATATCATTTGTACACGGACTGTTGATATCATTTGTACACGGATTGTTGATATCATTTGTACACGGACTGTTGATATCATTTGTACACGGACTGCCTCTTGGACATATTACGTCAGCAACTTAAACTCACTCAGCCGATCTATCTTTCTATTAACGTTTAATTAAACCAATCTATCTCTTAGTTCACATTTCACTATGCCAAGCTATTAAATCGTGGGCTCAGACTGACGATCGTTAGACTTACATTGATATAGAGATAGAGTTAGGCTTACATAGATAGATAGAGTTAGGCTTACATAGATAGAGAGATAGAGTTAGGCTTACATTGATAGATAGAGTTAGGCTTACATTGATAGAGAGATAGAGTTAGGCTTACAAAGATAGATAGAGTTAGGCTTACATAGATAGATAGAGTTAGGCTTACATAGATAGATAGAGTTAGGCTTACATTGATAGAGAGATAGAGTTAGGCTTACAAAGATAGATAGAGTTAGGCTTACATTGATAGAGAGATAGAGTTAGGCTTACATTGATAGAGAGATAGAGTTAGGCTTACATTGATACAGAGATAGAGATATGCTTACATAGATAGATAGAGTTAGGCTTACATTGATAGAGAGATAGAGTTAGGCTTACATTGATAGAGAGATAGAGTTAGGCTTACAT
>MUZC01000180.1:102480-143266 GCA_002072015.1 Radix auricularia | reverse complement strand
CTTGCAATGTCGTTGTCAGACTATCACTGTCGTGTTTTGTGTTAGTCAGACTATCACTGTCATGTTTTGTGTTAGTCAGACTATCACTGTCGTGTTTTGTGTTAGTCAGACTATCACTGTCGTGTTTTGTGCGCAACTGAAACACATGTGTTTATGTGCATGACGGACAACCAACATATCTTTGTGTGTACGACTGACAACCCACATATGTTTGTGTGTATGACTGACAACCCACATGTGTTTGTGTGTACGACTGACAACCCACATATGTCCACATATGTATGACTGACAGAGGGCAATTGTTTGTGTGTTCCAATGACAGAAGGTATTTGCTACTGCTCTCATGTCCCATCTTCTTCCCACAGGTCTACCAAGCCTTCAACTTCATCGCCTGGACGGAGGCCATGGTGGAGCCGATCATACTCATCTGCTTTGACCGCAACCTCAACCTCCTGGCCCGCTTCATGTACTGCGACCGCGACCAGTATACGGCCACGCAGATCGCCTACCTCATGGCCCAGAACCGACACCACCATCATCACGGGGAACAGCTGGCCACCTCACTGCACAATTCCACCGCAGGCGGAGACCCATTCCACGGATGCCACTCTGTGATGGGTAACGAGCCCCCAGACCTGGAGATACCGTGCCGCTACTGCTCTTCTTTGGCTGCGGGTGAGACGACGCCGCTAAGGCCTCAGTCCCACTACAGGATAAACTCTCAGAGCTGCGAAACGCCCCTGACGTCCAGCACGAATGAGCTGCGGGGGTTCAGAGAGTTTGACGTCCCTGTGGCGGACAGTGAAGACAATATAGAGATGAACTTCACTCCCTTGAAGGGGGAGTACGATCCAATCAGGAGAAAGGAGGAGGAAGGGGCGAGCACTCTAGACAATGTTCAATGTTGAAAGCGAGCGGAGAGTGCGGCCTTAGATGTCTGATATTGACACCCGGGAAAAACAAAACCACGTACACTTTAAAAGAAAAGCGCCTTTAGAGGGGAATAAATTCTGCTTTAATTTACAGGAGGAGTAATGTGCACTTGTAACGTAAGACGCGGCTGTGGTTAGTTTTTTAAAATGTGCATGAAATATATCACAGGATTATTTATATGGGTTCAATGGTAATAAGATAAAATTGGTTACAAGCTCATTTGAATGTGGAATGTGTTAATCTATTTTAATGTGCTTTGAGGCAGATTGGGGTAAACTATTTTTAGGAAAGACCAACATATTAACTTTAACTGAGATCAGAACACAGGGTAATACAATGTTTGAAAAAATGAGATAATGTAATTCATATTTATTGGATACAAGGCCCTCTCTCCTATGATAAGGACATCTTAGTGCTAGGTGGCGGCAACTCAGAACAAGAGAATATCGTCTGTTGATCCAATGCAAGGCTCATGCTCTATACTTCCAATAATTAATGGAAATTTAAGTGTTAACAGAGCAGCGGTCAGCTCATCTGTGGGGGTTTTAAATCTCCCTGGGCTTTTAAACTAGCGAATCACAGCCACCGTAGATGTTCGAAGATCTGTAACTGTGGTACGTGGTGCAAACCAAACTAGAAATGGAATGAAAGCCAATCAGTTACGTCTTGTGTTAAAAAGTTCAAGGCGCCCGAAGAGGAAGTGGCACAAACTAAACTTTAAAAAAAAAAAAAAAAAGAAACAAACAAACAAACAAACACTGGATTCTTGTGGGACAGTTCCAGGCGCCCATCATCAACATGGTCTTCTGCTGGCCAGCTAGAGAAACAGTTCATTGACATGAAATCTTCAAGTCCATAGCTGTGCGAACATGACATCATGGGCACGTTTCATCTCTTTCATTACACCATCGTCCGTGTGCTCGGGTATGGATGCACATGACAGGTGTGCTCGTGATGGATGCGCACATGATAGGTTGTTAAATTGACTCATGTAATGTAATCTCAAAGGTCACACCTAGTTAGAGCCCATCCCCCAACTATGACCTTTGTGGTGGAATTAGCGATAGTCTCCGTAATCTTCCGCCAAAACTGCAGTGATGGCAAGAATGTTCTTGCTGATATTATTTTGACAATTATTTTTAATGACATGTTCCAAACAACGCAAAACTTCGGGTTGTGAGTAAATATATATGTGACCTTTAACCTAAGAGTAAGTATGATGTCATCACTAAATCCAAGCCCTCCTCCAAAAAACATACCTCCACACCCACAATGTGATATGACAAAATAATGATCTCGTAACGTTTCATAGTGGTACGTCGAAATGAAGAAAACTTCCATTGGAGAAAAAAGTAGTCAAATAACATGTAGTGCTGGTGTAGTAATATCCTAATCGTGACACCAACACCCCCCCCCCAAAAAAAAAAAAATACTAATGACATTAGACACTGAATAGCAACCTCATCAATAAAAGTTATAACATTAAAAGCCAAGCGCCTCCGGTATTAGTAAATGGGTTTTAATTCTAGGGTCCTCTAGACCATTGCTCACAAAGTGGTAGTCCGCTAAGCCGGTGCCGATCCGTGGGCCATCCGCAGCAGTTATCAAGAAAGGACCGAAAATCTATTTATAAGTCTCTATTTTAATTAAAAAAATACTAACAATAAAGTATATGTCAATTTTTCATCAAAAAGCATATAGACATAAGTTTTAACAAATAAAATAAAATAAATTTCGCTACCAAGTTAGTACAGGGAAAATAGCGCACCGATCCCTGGTGCAATGGAAAAATTTCTGCCGGTGCGCCTTGCTATGGAGTTTTTAAAAGAGGTAATGGGTTTTATGAACGGCATCGAAAAATGTACCTGAAGTGTTCCATCAATCTTCCCCCAAGGTTCATTGGACAGTGTGTAAAACAATAAACTCGTGTGTGTGTTGTACAACTGCATTTTTTTTTCTGTGCAGAACTTTACATCCCACAAATACATATCAAAATTTGCTGCGCGGTAATTCTTAACTGCTGCGCAACTACGCTAAAAGAAAAAATAAATGACATTAAAATAATAAACAACGCTCCTTTGAGTGGATGACATCATAGCACAAAGAAAAATGGCGGGGGAATGACATCACAATAACAGAATGACATCAAAATAAAAATGACATCACAATTGCACAATGACATCACAATACCCCAGTGACATGCCAAAAGCACCATCACATCTCAATAGCAGAATGACATCACAATAACAGAATGACATCACAGTAGCCCAATGATATCTCACATTTATCGACAAATTGCCAGGAGAGTCTGGTATGCATACGTGTCACCCCCAGTGGGAGAGTGGTGGTGGGTTTCTTATTGTTACAATTTGACCCGCCCCGTTTACCACGCTGGCTACCCCTGATTCTAACCGTCATCACATGTTCCACATACCCTCACATCATGTTCCACATACCCTCACATCATGTTCCACATACCCTCACATCATGTTCCACATACCCCTTATCTCATGTTCCACATACCCCTTATCTCATGTTCCACATACCCCTTATCTCATATTCCACATACTCATCATCTCATGTTCCACATACTCCTCATCTCATATTCCAAATACTCCTCACCTCATATTCCACATACTCCTCATCTCATGTTCCACATACTCCTCATCTCATGTTCCACATACTCCTCATCTCATATTCCACATACTCCTCATCTCATATTCATCATACTCCTCACCTCATATTCCACATACCCATCACCTCACGTTCTGTATACCCCTCAGCTTAATTTATTTAATTTTATTTGGAAGTGTCATCAGTGTGTTGGTTTGTATGTTGGTCTGTGTGTGTGTTGGCACAAGGTACCCGTTAGCAGTGTCAAGGTTCGGAATAAGATTATATGATAATTTGTATTTATTAAACAAAGTTGTTTCAATAACACTGTCTATTGTTGCGTCATTGGATTACAAATCTTTCTCTTACGTGTAGCGTCTCGACTTTTGTCTGGTATCACGTGATGTCTGATTCAATTCAGTCGTTGGAGGTCACTTTTATTTGAGTCGTGTTGTTGTATGTTATGTGTGAGTACTGTTGACAAATAAACTTATGAAATGTGTTTTAATTGCCATAAAAAATGCAATGTTCAGCAGCCCTCACGTGTATATTTTAAGTGGTAGTTACATACTTTGTGAAAACGTCAATTTAGGTCGTGAACTAAAATTACCTTGGTTTCTGATTGATACTTTTATGCGTTCGTTTTACAAAGCAAAGATAACTAAATTTTAAGTTTTAAAATATGTTAAAATTACGGATTTTCTTTTTAAAAAAATGTATGATAAATAATTTGAATATTATTGTTTAAATATGGTTTTAAAAAAAAATATTTTTGTAAGAAACTGTTCATGCTTTAGGGGTAATACGGTATAGATGACAGCTGACCTATCACAAATCTGCTCAGACTTGAAACCTCTTAGTGGATGATTGGATAGTATAATGTATGGTAGTGAGTATAGCCTCGTCAAAACGACCCAATATGCGGCTGCATACGCGCTCGTTCACTTCCGGTTATTGCTATTCTTAGTAATATTTTTTTTATAAGGTTAAAAATTTCATCGGAGAATGTGTGGCTGTGTGGTCATATTGATAGTACGATAGTACGCCACATCGCAGGTCCGGGGTTCGATTTCTTATTGATGCCTATTTTTTTTTTTTTTTTTTCAAACAATACTACATGAATTGATTATGAATAAGATTTTTTTTTTTTTNTTGGGTTAGGTTTAGTGATAGTTTTTAGGGTTTTGGGTTAGGTTTAGTGATAGATTTTAGAGATTGTTTGAATGCACATATAGAATCGGAGGTTCAATGAAAGGCGCAGTGAATACTTGTAACTCTTCAATTTTATAAACATCATTTTATAAACAATGTTACTAAGAATAGCAATAACCGGAAGTGGACGAGCGCGTATGCAGACGCATATTGGGTCGTTTTGACGAGGCTATACTCACTACCATAATGTATATGGTTATTGAACGGTTCTTCATATCTAAAACCGGAAAACGTCATAGCTCATTTCGTAATGTTATATATTTATATTACATTTTAGCGAAACAATTTAGAGTCTAGAGGCATAAATACAGTCAAATCACTATGTTCTCAAAATTGTTAGCTTAGTAAAATTACGAAATTGTTGGTTCTTTTCCTTTATCTTACCCCCAAAATATTTTTTTGGAAAAAAATCATATTTGCACGACGTGACAACACATGGTAACGCTAAACCTAACCCTAACCATAACCATATAGAAATACTGTATTTTACTTTTAAAAAATTTTGGGGGTAAGATAAAGAAAAAGTATCAAATTGTTTTTTTTATTTGCAAGCCCCAATAAGCTGTCTTAAATTAACGAAGAATTAAAAATTAGCAGATAAGATCAATCTTTCTCAATATACCTACATTCACGTATTGACTCGTATCTTTTATTAATTTTTTTATGAATTTGTCCTTACAAAAGATAAATTTAGATATAATATTTCTATTAATAGCTTTCCGCCATATTACGAACATCCCTATTCCAGTATGACATTAAAAACACCACTCACGTGTTCATAAATCAAATTGAAAGAGCCCCAAAACTTGAGATATCATTACATTAAATATTACGAACGAGACGACACCCTCTTACACAACACATACCATACCGTTACATAATTTTAATTTAAAAAAACTGAATGTGAAAGCCAAAAGCTACCATTCCATCAAATATGAACCCACTTATAAAGTAATTAACGTATGCCGACACATCGTTATGAGATAAATGAGTCCAAACACGCTTCACAACCCCCTCCCCCGCCCCATCCACGTCAGCATTGTTCCCTCTATATTCCTATTGGCCGGTTGCCATCATTGACTGCCAAACACAAGAACAACTTATTTCTTGCTTCTTAGTGCTGTTACGTCACCGGGGCTCAATTAATCCACGACTAAACACGAGAGGGAAGGCGTTTGGATCAGTCTGCTGCTTGTCATTTTAGAAATACATCTTTTTAGAATTTAAAAAAAAAACAAAATTCGACTTTGACTGCACCATTGTGTTTTAGTGGTCAGTAAAGACGTGCGGCTTTGGGTAAGCCATACAAATATCACCACTCGTGTTACACTAAGTCAAAAATCGTTTAATACGTTCCCAAAATACGGAAGGACAACATTTAACAAAGCTTCAAACTATAATGTCAAATAATGTATTTGTGCCATGGAAGCTTCTAGCGTCACATCCAACCACAAAGAATCCGCGGATGTGTGGGAGAGATTGTGATGTGTGGGAGAGATTGTGATGGGAGACAGAGATTGTGATGGTGGGAGAGATTGTGATGTGTGGGAGAGATTATGATGTGTGGGAGAGATTGTGATGTGTGGGAGAGATTGTGATGGGAGACAGAGATTGTGATGGTGGGAGAGATTTTGATGGGTGGGAGATATGTGATGGGAGACAGAGATTGTGATGGTGGGAGAGATTATGATGGGTGGGAGAGATTGTGATGGGTGGGAGAGATTGTGATGTTGGGAGAGATTGTGATGGGTGGGAGAGATGTGATGGGAGACAGAGATTGTGATGTTGGGAGAGATTGTGATGGGTGGGAGAGATTGTGATGTTGGGAGAGATTGTGATGGGTGGGAGAGATGTGATGGGAGACAGAGATTGTGATGGTGGGAGAGATTGTGATGGGTGGGAGAGATTGTGATGTTGGGAGAGATTATGATGGGTGGGAGAGATTGTGATGGGAGATGGAGATTGTGATGGGTGGGAGAGATTATGATGGGAGAGAGAGTTTGTGATGGGTGAGAGAGATTGTGAATGGAGACAGAGATTGTGATGGTGGGAGAGATTGTGATGGTGGGAGAGATTGTGATGGGAGACAGAGATTGTGATGGTGGGAGAGATTATGATGGTGGGAAAGATTGTGATGGGAGACAGAGATTGTGATGGTGGGAGAGATTGTGATGTGTGGGAGAGATTGTGATGTGTGGGAGAGATTGTGATGGTGGGAGAGATTGTGATGTGTGGGAGAGATTGTGATGGGAGACAGAGATTGTGATGGGAGACAGAGATTGTGATGGTGGGAGAGATTGTGATGGGAGACAGATTTTTATGGGTGGGAGAGATTGAGATGAGTGGGAGAGATTGAGATGGGTGGGAGAGATTGTCATGGCCCCATAATGCAGTGCTAAAAACGCAAGACAAGGGAAAAGAAATACGTGTGTTGTTAAAGCTTCACATACAGACACCTTCAAATAGGAGGAATGTAACACTTGTAGTCATGGGAGGATTTGTCGGGACACTCAGAGACTCTAGGCCTAGGGGACAGAATGGGGTTGTCAAGACAAACATAAGGTGACACATAGGGTTCCCTGCTTGTCTACACTACTATGTAACAGAAACTCGACCCGTGAGCACCAAATCACGTTTCTTTGAGTGGGACTAAAAGGTTAGGTAAGCACCAGGTGAAAGTCCCATAACTCTGCCAGAGGGAACAATACCGGAAGACATTCCATTCCCTGCTTATTTACATGATTAATTTTCGTTGTGTTTTCTTTGTTTTTCTATTCATTGGTTTCCCGTAGCAACACAAGAGAGCTCTGGGGCTGTTGTGTTCACAGGTGTGCCTGACACGGTGCTAAATGTACCATGGCAAAATTCCTGTCTTACTTGGTAAAATGCATTTTTAGACAATTGAATATTCTCTACTTTTGATTTGGTGGAATCTAGCATTTGATAGATTTACTCTTTTTCTTTTAAAATAAAGTCAAAAAATTATTTTTATTCACATCTTTATCTTTGAAAATAAAATTGTATAAAGCAGTGTGACTAACACAAGCCCATGAATCTTTGCGTCCAAGCTTTGCCCTAAAATTTAAGCATAAGAAAACAATTTAACAAAAAGATTAATTTTTGTTATTTAAAGATGAAGTCCAATTCACTGTCAGGATTTGTTGCAGAATTTTGTTTCGTTTTGTTTCTAACCCTTTATTATGATGATGAGAATGGTCCTCCTCAATATAGACTGAAATACGACATCTATCCAAAAAGTTAAATGCGCTGAGGCATTGTTGTCTGAAATGTTATAAACTGTTATGTACATCATCATTCACACTTGATTATCTTCATCTTTAGGAGTTTCTTACAAAAATCAATCAAAGGAAACCAATGAGTTCAACAAACAAACAGTGAAATTCAGCTGAACCAAAGATCTCTAAACATTTATTCTAAATGTGCAGGAAACTCAATAGACGATGTTCTATCCTAACAGGCCAATTTACAACAGAAATAAAACATGTACCATCCTAACAGGCCAATTTACAACAAAAATAAAACATTTTCCACCCTAACAGGCCAATTTACAACAGAAATAAAACATGTTCCATCCTAACAGGCCAGTTTACTACAGAAATAAAACATGTTCCATCCTAACAGGCCCATTTATAACTTTCAACAGAGTCAGACTGTAATAAAACTTTCAAATAGAATTCAAGCTACACAAACATTCCAGTTTACTTTGTTCATCTTATTGACTGTATGTTTCTGTGTCTAGCATGGTTCTCAAATGAAAGTGGTTGGTACTATATTACGTATGTTGAGAGATCTCTTCAATTCAATGGTTTTCAATTGAAATTTGCTGGCAATCTATGCAGTGTGAGGGAGTAGCTTGGACTAACTTAGTCTGATTTAGTTTATAAGAAGTGGAGGTCATGATAGTAAGGGTTGGAGGATCCCTATAGGATCTTTATTATCCAAGCACGTACGTGTAGATACCAACATTAAAATAAGGAGAAAATTTTGGGCCAGACTGACAACCCCTCCACCCCACCCCACCCCCTTTCACCACTAATGCCTCTCTGGATAAAAATTAAATCTATATTCTATTCATTCAATAAGGAACTTCTAAGACTGGGAAAGAAAAAAACTTTTAGTATTTTTTCTTGTCAATAGAACACAAATGTTCCCTTTAGTTAATAATAATTTGATAATGTATATAGCGCACTACCCCAGCAAGTTGCTGAGCTCATAGCACTTCACATAAAAATAGTAACACACATATTCATAAATGAATTTAATTAAAAAAAATTCATATCCTTATAACTAAAACTATAATGACATGATCTTGCACATAAACTACGTTTGTCATTCAGAGAAATGTCAATTTGATTGTCAATTTGTAAAGTAAAGTTTGAAGAGATGTGTTTTTAGAGCAGTCTTGAAGGTCTTAGCATTAGAAATACTACAAATGTGTAATGAGAGAGAATTTCATTGTTTGGGGACATAAAAAGATAAAGACCTTTCGCCAAATGTTTTAGTGTGTGTCTTAGGAAAAGAATGAATGTGTCTGAAGAGGAGCATAGCTGATAAATGGGTGAGTAGACAGAAAGAAGTTCAGTAAGTTAGGAAGGACATGAGCAGAAAAAAAGTTATGGCAGAGAACTTACAGTTTGCTATCAATGTGTGCTTGTACAGAAAGCCAATGAAGTGAATTCTTAACTTTTTATATTTTTGTATGCATTGTTTTGGTGAACATGTCAAAAGACAATTATAAACATCAAGATGAAAGAGAACAAGAACCCAGACTAGAGTTTTTGTGGCACTAACTGTTAGGTAGTGACGGATTGAGCTGATCTGGTGGATGGCAGTGTAGTTGTGTATGTTATCCAGGTGTCTTTTCCCCCTTTCGACAGCTGCCACCACACATGCTATGGGGTACATGTGTTCCAAACAACCCCCTCCCCCCAACTAAAACACACCCCAAAATATCTGACTCACCGCGGTCCATTGATCTCCTCCTGTACGTGCCTGTTCAGATGGAGTGTGGCCCTGACGATGTTGGCCACTTCCTCTGTCGTTTTCGTCATGTAACACGACAACTGATCTTCTGGCTGACAAAAAAAAGTTTCACCTAAATCAGACGTCATTCTTTTCTATGTTGAGCCAACATGTCAATGCCATATTTTATTTAGGCCCCCTGCAGATTTCCATTATTATAAAATCTTTGAAACTGTGGTCAAATGACATGTCATCAGAAACTGTTGTCAAATGACATGTCATCAGAAACTGTGGTCAAATTACAGGTCATAATAACCTGTGTTCAAACAGGTCATCATAACCTGTGTTCAAATGACAGGTCATCATAACCTGTGTTCAAATGACAGGTCATCATAATCTGTGTTCAAATGACAGGTCATCATAACCTGTGTTCAAACAGGTCATCATAACCTGAGTTCAAATGTTGGGTACAGTGGTCGAGTAGCATGAGCCCTTGGCTGGCATACTGATGGTCATGGGTTTGAGTCCATGTGAAGGCAGGATTTGTCACTGAGCAAAGGGTGCCCCTGAATCCACCCCGTTTCGAATGGGTACCAAACACTAGTCAGGGAAACAAAGCCAACTGGGTAATGCGTGGAACCCTCATAACCGTGGCCTGTGAATGCTGACTCACTTGCCCATAGACCAGTACGGTCTGTCAACGCATTTTTTTTAGGTCCCATAACCTCGTGGTTGTAGGGGACACTAATGTTTCCATTAGAATTTTCTTGGGTGTTGGTAGACTTGGCGGCGCCCATCTCCTCTCCAAGTCAGTGGAGGACTTTGTTAGCTATAGTCATTCATCAACATGTATTATTGTGGCTTGTACGTGGGCTAGATCCCACGCACCTCAGCTAGTGAGGCGAGCACACTATTGAATTTGCTACGTAGCCGTGGACGCCAAAATGTTCTGTAAATAAGGAGCGGCTGTATAGACAAGACAAGACAGGTCATCAGAAACTTGAAGGCTCATAGCTGGAATATGGTCTATCAAAATGACATCTGATGTCTCAATACACAGTTAGAATTTGTTTTTAGAATACAGAATAAACCGTAGATAAACAATAACAAAGCTAAATATTTAAAAGAAAGATATGACATTTCTTTTAAAATTAACTTCGAATCAAAGACAAGTTTAATGACAGATTTTCGTTATTTTTTTATTCCATTAAATAGATTTTTTTTAAAAAATGTATTCTCATCTAACTCAATTGAGTCTTTCTAAAGTAGTCTCTAAACTAAGATAAAATAGTTTCTAAATACCAAAAAATGCATTCTTAGCTAGTTACAATGAAACAAGACTGACACTAATTGATGTAGATGTTACAATGAAACATTACAAATACTAATGGATATAGATTTTTAACAAAACAATTAGGGCTGGTACTGATTTTTTAAAAAATTTTTGGATTAATTGGGAAAAAATTAATTGATTAATTTCTATTAATTATATTTTTATAACACATATATATATAGATCATGTTAAGTCACGATTTATTATTTCTCAAAATCGGTTAAGTCATGGTAATTCCGTGGCTCCCAAATTTGGTGACATAACACAGCTAATTCGTTCTGCTATGCAAGAAATAAGGTAGAAAAACCTTTTTGTTTAGGTATATAAAAAATAATAATATGAGGGAAAAGTATGTAAGTAAAAAAAAGACAAAATAATTGATAAATTGGAGGAAAAAATTTAATCGAATTTTAATAGATCAAATTATTTTTAATCAATTAATTTTTTTTAACGATTATGATAATTTACGCTGCCCTAAAAACAATACAAATAATAATGAATGTAGATCTTACAATGAAACAATACAAATTATTAATGGATATAGATTAGATTACGATACATTGTTAAAAAATGAGTTCATGTCTGCTTCTAGAAAATGTAAACCCTCTGGTTTGTCTGCGTGAAGTAAAGGATGCAGATAAAAACGTGTTTTGTTCCTTATAACATTCATTACAAAATATAATTAAGTTTATAAACACGTATTATTTATATCAGTACAAATGCTGGTACACTTTTTTAATCCAATATATTAAAAGAACTTTAATTACTAAAATATCGGTAATTGTTCATAACTGATGCCTGATGCCTTGTAGTAAGCCGAATGTTAATTACAAGAATTTTTATAACTTTTTAAAAATTCTTAATTACTTTTTAAAAAATATTTATGCTCATTCTAAAAATTTCTTTATTAACCAGTCATTCAGTAATGATTATTTTATTACTGTCATTGTTTTTCTTACTTATTCCTTGCATAGCAGAACGAATTTGTTGTGTTATGTCACAAAATTAGGGAGCCACGGAATTGCCGAGACTTCACTGATTTCATGAAATAACAATTTGAGACTTAACAGGATCTATATATGCTTTACAATACAAAATTAATCTATTACATTTTTTCCTGATTAATCAAACACATTTTTTTAATCAGTGTAATCCCTAATATAGATGTTAAACAGAACAAAACAAATACTTACGTATATAGATGTTACAATAAACAAGACAAATACTAACAGATGTAAATCTTTAACAAGTACAAACTATTGTTTCCAACAGATAAATAATCCTAAGATCATACCTTGATCCACACGGATTCATTGATGAAAGAAAATGGCATAGGACACTCATCTCCTTTCTTCTCTTCTGTTTTACTGTAGTCAATGGAGTTCTTGTCCAGCCTTGGAGGGGTGCCTGGCAACATCAGTAAACAAGGTGATTTATGGCACAAAAAACATCAACAATATTAGCAACAACATCCACAATAACATTAGCAACAACATCCACAATAACATTAGCAACAACATCCACAAAATTAACAACAAAAATCACTAAATTAAATCAGAGAAATTTGTTTGCATTAACCTTCAGCAAATACAAATGAATGAGATTAACACACCATCAAAACAAACACACCATTAAGATGAACACACCATTAAGATGAGCACACCATTAGATGAACACACCATTAAGATGAATGAACACACCATTAAGATGAACACACCATTAAGATGAGCACACCAATAGGATGAACATACCATTAAGATGAACACACCATTAAGATGAACACACCATTAAGATGAGCACACCATTAAGATGAACGAACACACCATTAAGATGAGCACACCATTAGATGAACACACCATTAAGATGAATGAACACACCATTAAGATGAACACACCATTAAGATGAACACACCATTAAGATGAACACACCATTAAGATGAACACACCATTAAGATGAACACATCATTAAGATGAACACACCATTAAGATGAACACATCATTAAGATGAACACATCATTAAGATGAACGAACACACCATTAAGATGAACACACCATTAGGATGAACACACCATTAGGATGAACAAACCAATAAGATGAACACACCATTAAGATGAGCACACCATTAAGATGAGCACACCATTAAGATGAATGAACACACCATTAAGATGAACACACCATTTAGATGAACACACCATTAAGATGAGCACACCATTAAGATGAACAAACCATTAAGATGAATGAACACACCATTAAGATGAACACACCATTTAGATGAACACACCATTAACTCTTAATGTGGCATAAGGTTTTCACAAAAATTCCTCCTCAGTCCTGTAAGAATTTCCCAAAGTGCGATCAACTGGTTTTGAAATTTAAAAAATTGCGTAAAATCCATTCATATTATCATTGTCAAAATGACTTCATCTTTTAGGATAAGAATGGTTATTTTATGTATCCAAAAGACCGTATTGAGTTTAAAACTATTTACCGGTTGTTAAGTATGATTATTTTAGTAATAAAGTATAGACAAAATCACATCTTCAAAAAAAACCTTAAAAAATACCAAAAAACTTCGCGAATCGAGTGATAACACTAGCGAGGAAAATGGCCGCCATTGACGGAAATTGAATACACCTTCTTTCTCGCACTGAAGAGCTTTTTCTTTTGTAATTTCATTTCTAGAGGGGGTTTTTATCGAGGCACGCTTTACCGTGCTTTAGTAATAGCAGCGGGGTGCGCATTATCGCGCTTGAACACATTGAGAGTTAAGATGAACACACCATTAAGATGAACACACTGTTAAGATGAACACACCATCAAGATTAAGGTTGTTAATGGTTAACCGGTCCTCAGATTAGGACCGGTCCTGTTTAATCAGGACGGGTTAACCATAACTTCAAAGCTTATTACCCAGAGTTAATTTTTTGTTGTATACCGGAAAAATTCCAAAGCCAATAAGTGAGCGACCGTGACATCAAAGTGTTTTCTTGACATTCCCGTATAAAATTAATACAAATATACACGTCATGAATGTCCTAATTTTATTTCATGAAGAGTTAGATGCTGATTTCAATTTAAATTGAAATTGCTCTAAGTATTCCATAAAGATCATGAGGCAGAATTAGTTAATATAAATTTTACCTGTCTTTAGCCTCCCCATGGTGAAGCCAGCTTTTTCTATTGTTTTAGCCAGTCCGATGGCAGGTTCATCCCCTATTCTCCCCGCAGGCCGGCGAGTCAACCCGATGTTGATTGAGCCTCTCAAGAATGTTCCTGTTGTGAGAACCACTGTCTTGGCAGGAAGCACATCACCAGAATCTACAAAAAGCATAAAGACAATAGGTTAAAAGACATGATTTCTTGGGTATGGCAAACTTGTGTTAGAACTGACATTCAGTAAATATTGCATGGTGTGTTAGTGTTAGAACTGATATACAGTACATATTACAAGGTTAGTGTTAGTGGCTGTCAATGCCTTAACAAAAGCAAGAATACAAGAGAACTCCATGAGTATAGGACATAGGATTTTTACTCAGTGAAAAGCAAAAATTTAAAACAGAGCTGAGTCAAGAACATCAGTTTCAACATATGTAATGATAGCAGACAGTCACAGATGACCAATTTTCCAACTTTGTTGTGAGCTACGGTGGTGTGTTTGGGGGTAGCGTTGTTGGTTAGTGATTAAGTGTTCAAAAGCAAGTTGTTTTTGTTGATGTGTGTTTTATGCATATTGTGTTGTGGCAAGAAGTGAAAGCCATTAAAGATTGTTTTCCATTAGTGGATTTTGTGTTTTTCTTGTGTATTAAATATTATATGAATCTGGTAACAAGCAGTTCAGATCTACATATTAGGAAGCTTGTGACACAAGATAAGAC
This sequence comes from Radix auricularia, assembly GCA_002072015.1. NCBI lineage: Eukaryota > Metazoa > Mollusca > Gastropoda > Lymnaeidae > Radix > Radix auricularia. The sequence continues at coordinate 128,318 of MUZC01000180.1, read as the reverse complement.
ATGATGGTCAGTTTCCACAAGCAAAGACTTCAAAGACTTGCCTAACACAACACCCCGACATGCCAAGACAGTGCCATGATCATCAAAGGAGGGCACTTCGGCTGTAATCAAATCCTCCACGGCTGCTGCCCTGACTGTGAGATTGGGAGTTGAGAAGACTTCAGCTTGAACGTTCCGTCTGTAGAGCTCTCTGTCAATCTGTGCTCTTGGGCCCTGGTCAACACATTCATATACGCTTATCAAAATTGGTCACATAAGCCCATACACAAGAGATTCACATGCTATTATCAAAATGAGTAGCAATAGGCCCATGTTAAACAGATTCACATAGGCTTATCAAAATGAGTAATATTAGGTTAATGGCCAGTTGGGGTTACACCCTAGGCAGGTCATTGATGATCCCCGTTGCAGCGGTCCTAACCATAGAGACCATTATGTAACCGGGGTGGCACCTAAGTGACAGCGAGTCGAAGTACAGAAAATTCCACCCCTCCTTCGGGATGTCAACTTAGTGGGAGGCGTTTTTCACCTAGGTGGCCGCTTCTAGAAGCGACCGCTCCGGGGAAGGGGGGGTTTCTCAGCTTTTACGTCGCGTAGGGGGCCTGAGAGCTGAGGGGGTTTTCCGGGAAGCCCCAGGAAGAGTGCAGGCTTGGGACTGCTGATTTTCTTCCACATGTAGGATCATTAGTAGTCTCACAGTTATGCAAGAAATCTTCTTGTTAAATGAATCATCAAATGACGCTGACATAATTAAGATAAAAATTGAACAAACTCCTCACCCAGACAGCTGGACCTTTCCGTTTGTTTAAAATCTTGTACTGCACTCCTGATTTATCTACAAATAAAGAGAAAATAAGGGAACTATTAAGATCTTGTACTGCACTCCTGATTTATCTACAAATAAAGAGAAAATAAGGGAACTATTAAGATCTTGTACTGCACTCCTGATTTATCTACAAATAAAGAGAAAATAAGGGAACTATTAAGATTTTGTACTACACTTCTGATTTATCAAGAACGGAGAAGAAGAGAGGAAATTAAGAGAATTTAAATGCTAAAAAAAAATTTGGAAATTTATTTTTAAGGTATTTTTACATAATTTTTAACACTCCATTTAAAGGTCAGCAGAGCATAAGAGGTAAATGGAAAGGGATTTAGGTGTTGGACAAAGTTTAAGTTTATTAGTGCTGTGGATAACACTGAAGGCATAAGGAAGAAGACTCTTTAAAAAATTGGATTTATTTAGATCATGAGGCCATTAGAACATGTGCCCTTCTGCCTGTGGCCATGGTAAAGAATTAACAAATTCTATGCACTTGTTCTTTGTTGGTTTACAAGGTGTTAATGTGGTCGGGTATTTATGTGAGTCTTGGTGTGTTAGAAAGTGAAAGTGGTGAAGTGCTGCTGTCACAAGTAGATCTGTACAAAGTGGGCTCATTAGAATTTTGTCTGATTTTGTGTTTTCAGGCTAATAAATAATCTTCTGTACAGCAGGATCGTCTGTAACAGATAAGATAACATAATAGCAAATCAATAATAATAATAGCAAGTTTAAAAACTTATTTAGCACAGTACCCAGTAAGAAAAAAACAAAACATGGATGGTACACACAAGCTAATTTTATCAGTAAAAATTGGGGCTGTTATCGATTAAATAAAATTTAATCGTTAACGTTTGAATAATTACCGATTAATTAATCGATAATTTTTTTAAGCTAAAAATAAAGATGTATGACGTCATTAAACAGAAAATTTCAAGGGAAGTAATAGTAACAGGCAATTGAATTTTTATATTGAGTTGTTTTCAAAACATAGTTAGCAATAAAATAAGTTAAATAACTCATTAAAGTCAGGCACTTGGCAGAAAATTTCAAATTGATTTTAAAATTTTAAAAAGTAATCGGCTATATAGAAATTGTTTGATGACTAACAAAACCATAAAGATCATCGTTTTATCCCAAGCCCAAGTGGTTCAAAATAATGATATTTTTCCTAAGACCTCATAATCACTTTTTTTTTTCAATATGTTTTTACCTTCACATTTTGTGCCCTTTTATGGCATTAAAAAAAATGCTCATAACTTAAGTACTTATTATAATTTAATTTTAAAATATAATATTCGTAGGAGATATATTTGAATATAAGTAGTTCAAAGTAATGTTAATGAATTAAAATTTTGTTTTTGTTAATTAATTAAAATCAATGTTTTTTAAATATCATTGTCCTTATAAAACAAGTTTTTTTTAAAGTTTACACTTTTAGAGTCCATTTTTTTTAAATAGAGTAGTTTGTAAATAAAAAAACAAACTATTATTAATTATTTATTAATAAATCGAATTTTAAAAAAAAAAATTCTTTAATTTTAATCACTATTTTATCGATTAAAATAATTTTAATCGATAAAATAAATTACCGTTTAATCGATAAATTAATCGGTAATTTCCGCAGCCCTAGTAAAAATATATCTGATTGTCAAACCTGCACATTAAATCTTAATTCAAGATGGCCAGGTCTCACACAAAACAACTTACTAATAATTAATCCATAAAACTGAGATGCATGATATAAAAATACCCCCAAATTTTATGCCATCTTATGTTGTGTTCTAATTGACATGGAATTCACTTAGCAATTAAGAGTTGAGTGTAAATTTTTTATTTCTCTTTGAGTAGCCTACATACAGCATTGTGAGACAAGCCCTCACTTGGAATCACCAGGGCAAGAGGAAAAGAGGTCGACCCAAAATGACTTGGAGAAGGGAACTGGAGACAGACTCCAAAAAGAGTGGGCACAGCTGGGGACAGTTAGAGAGATTGGCACGTGACCGGGATGCCTGGAGAGCCTTTGTTAGTGGCCTATGCCCCAGATGGAACGACAGGCAATGATGATGATGAATATGAGCAGATATCTTAAATTCTCTTATAAAGTAATTTTTCTACTCACCACAAATTCTCGCACAAACTCCATCAAGGGCATCAATTTCCTTCATAAGGTGACCTTTTCCTATTCCACCAAATGATGGATTACATGACATTTCACCTGAGATAAAGATTTACATTTTTTAAAGATTAGACAATTTCAGCTCCCATTCAAGTTTCAATTACGTCCATTCCATTCAACCCTTAATAAAGACTCTCAAATCTATTATTTTACAGCATAAAACTTTACCTATAGTGTTGAGCTTGTGTGTAACCAAGAGTGTCTTTGCACCCATTCTGGCAGCAGCACATGCTGCCTCTGTGCCAGCATGACCGCCCCCCACAACAATCACATCAAAATCATCATTTGAATTTTGGCTATTAAACCTGTTGATTAAATCATGAGTGACCAATATCATGTCAATGAAAGATTATAAAGTAGAATGTTAAGTTTTGCTAAAACAGAATCAAAAACAAAGTTTTTTATTTAAAATTACAGTTATCTAGAAATATGATTTCACTTTAAAAAAACTTACTGCAGTAGTTAAAATGTTGTTTATTATGTTATAATATAAATGTATTTTAGAGTACCTTCTGGTGCTAGATCTCAATGGTGATACAGCAGACAACCAGTTTGACTTAAAAACTTTTTGAAACTGCTGAAAAGTCATATAAACTGACCAGGATGACTTGGTTGATTGAGAAAGCATTTTTGAGCTTAGATGTATATGACTCTAGCTGATGAAAGAAATATAGATATTAACATTAGAACTATTAATAATTCAGAAGCTCAGCTAATAGCATAAAACTAAAATTTAGATTGTGATCTCATGTGTGTCATTAGGATCTAATTGATGAGGTTTTTTTTTTTACTGATGCACACTGGGAATAGGTGTGCAACAAGATGTGGAACATATTTAATTTGTTAGTTTAGTTCATAAACGAAAATTAGGGCTGAGCAAATACTATTTGTATGGACTACAGAACTCATGAGGCTGGTGTAAGTGTAGAGAAAACTAATTGGTTTGATTTCTTGATGATGTCACTGTTAAGAGTGGCCAGAAAGTTCAGAATTCATCATTACAAGAATTTGTTATGTATTATTCTGATATTGAAGAGACCCCCTCATAAACTTTTTTGGTGTTGACTTTTATTCTTTTTCAGCTTGAAGTTATTTTGTTGACACCAGGCACTTGGGACTTCATGGGACAAATTGTATTGGAAATTAGAGTCAGACCTAGCATATCCAAGTATTTTAATGAGGTGCTTTTTCATTCATATTATGATCTTATCTTACATAATATCTTATCCAATATTATATTGTCTTATATATTACAGACACTCATAATATACATAACATTATTCCGTCCTATGGCTATCCATGGTTTATATCCAGCTTTGCATTATTATTCGAGTTTTGAATGTTTATAGTCAGTTGATTTTCCTACCTGGTTTGAGCAAGCCATTCCATGCCAAAATGCCATATGGGAAGGAGGATTTGTATGAGTTTCTACTTGTGAATGAATCATGAAAATTGGTTTTATCCCTATTCCTGAGTGTTCTATTAAAAGTTGTTGCATTGTATTTGTAAGTTAGAATTAATTGCCTTATATATTATAACTAATTTTGCTTGTTCTTCTTTCTTCTTGCGTTTTAATGTTTTAACATTTAACAAATGGAGAACTTATTGTCAGTTGTGAATATTCACCAGTAATTTATTTAGCAGCTCTTTTTTTTAATTTGCTCCAGTTTCTTTACTTAGGGTGCCAGTATAGGTCTGACCAATGAAAGGTAGCATTTTAGTTTATGTCCGATTTATGTCATGTACTAATATGTTTGTAAAAGTTTCTTTTTTTAAAATGCACAAAGTTTGGTAGGATTTTAAAATTATTTCATTAATATCTGGATTCCATGACAATTTTTCATTTATTATTACACCTAATACTTTGCATATTTACTTTCCATCACCTGATTTCCGTTAAATAAAGTAGTTTTCATTTTTGTTTAGAATTATCAGTTACTCATTTTTTCAACTAAGTCTTGTTTAGACTTATTTATCTTTTTCTGACTTAATTGTTTAATATATTAAACAATCATGAGCATACAATGACCATACAACAAATTATAGGATAATTACGGCAGCCACTAGCCAGGAAACTGCTGCTACGAAATACAGCAATCACATCCGAAAGTATTCTGTATTTACTTATTATTTTTAGTCTACTTCCCATTTCAAAATTGACAGTTCTCAATTATTTAAAAATGTACCCCTCGGCTACAGTTACTATAAATTATAAACTATACATTTCCTGATGTTGTTGTGCTTATAGATCATATAAATGTTTAACATTGACATTGAAGATATAAAACTTCTAAGTGGCTCCAAAATAAAATTTTGTGTGTCTTCTACTTCTAACTCTAATGTCTCTAACCTTAACAATTTTGATTGATCAATAGGCTTAATAGCTCAATTATGTAGTAGAAGTAGAAGGGTACATTTTAAATAATTGAGAACTGTCAATTTTGAAAAGGGAAGAAAACTAAAAAATAAAAATAAAGGTTGAAGCGAAGTATGTCGACAGTGTCGACTGTGACGTCACGACGCTATTGGTTGCTGGAAAAGATAGTTCTATAAATTCTCAAAGGATTATCAAAAATGGAAGGTTTTAGGGTTTGGGTTAGGTATAGCTTAAGAATTTTCGGAAAATTGAAGGTTTTAGGGTTTGGGTTAGGTATAGCTATAGAATTTTAATTTTAAAGCTTTTTAACTCTTAATGTACCAAAGCGCGGTAATCAGCGGTTTACTGTTTAGTACCAAAGAGCGGTCAAGCGCAACTCAATATAACTCTCTTTAGTAACGAAATTACAGAAAATAAAAACTATTCAGTGCGGGATGAACGATGTTTTCGACTTCCGGCAAATAGTTTTAAACTCAAAACGGTCTTTCGGATGCATAAAATAACCATTCTTATTCTAAAAGATGACATCAGTATGACCATAATAATAAAAATGGATTTTACGCAATTTTTTAAATTTCATAACCGGTTGATCGCAATTCAGGAAATTCTTACGGTACTGAGGCGGAAGTTTTCCGAAAACCTTATGGCACATTAAGAGTTAATAACTTACAGGATGTTGCTAGCACTACGACAAGATTGTCGTAACAGCAGACGACCCGGTCAGGAAACTAGTGCTACGACATACGTAACTTCTGCTACGACTAGTTTTAGTCACTCTTTGCAGTAGACACCTGGAAAGAATTAAATCTTAACAAACTCTTATTTATATTGTATACAAATATATATTATAATACGACATTATTTGTGTGTGTATTAATTCTAAATTCTAAATTTATTTAAATAAATTATTTAAATAGATTTAATATTGGTCTACCGATTATAAATATATCGGCTGATTTTGCTATACTATAGTATTGTATACTTGTGTAAGTGATGCATTAAAATTTAGTATACCGTAAAGCCTAAAGCCGTAAATGAAAATCCTCAAGCAACGATTCGCGCACAATCGCAAGAATGTAAAATAATTTGTTTCGTGTGGAATAATAAAATGTGCCATGTGCAGACTTGTCACAGGAAACCATTCCATTCATCCTTCTACCTCATTTTCACTCTATTACTAATACTATTACTATTGAGGGGGGGAAGGTAATAACAACCGCACAGGACTCCTCGTTTACTCGCCTTTCTTTCCCATTACTTCGTGCTGCTGTTTGTGTCCGTTTTCTCAGTCCCCCCCCTGGCTCTCTTTGCACTATTTATGATGAGCAAGTCTGCGGTGCATGATGCGCTATGCCTCCTTCGTCTGACAATGGCTTCAAATCCCGCTTCCCCTGCTTGCGTTCACCACTTTTTCGCGATGCCTTCAATTCAGAGAATTTTTCAAAAATATCTTCCAAACAATTAAGTAACAGTGATGGTTTATAGTCATTTTTAAACCCACGCCTCACCTTTTTCGTTGGTGATGCCGACTGAGTGTTAGTAGTATTAGCATAATTAAATACAGCTTTAGTTGTAACTGTAAGTAAGCACATATCACATTTTTACGACTGTCGTAGCAGCAGACGACCCGACCGGATGTTGCTAGCGTTACGACACTTACGACTAGTCTAAAATCTAAATATTTTTACTTTAACAGATTTATTCAACGTATCTGCTTTTCAGAATAATAACAAAAATTATCAGCATACTCATTGTGATTTTTAAAAAAAAATAATAATAATAAATGAAATTTAAAAAAAAAACATGACTGCAATAGTGTCATATCATTTTCGAATCAACCGCACTATCACTTGATCTAGCAAAGCTGCTGGGAAAGTGTAATTTTTTAAAATTTATAACAGTTTTTCATTTAATGGCTCAATCTAGCTTTTTTTTTAAACCTTTAAAATTCATTAATAAGCTTATCTAGTGTTCATGATATTTTATTATGAGAACTATAGTTTAGTATTAAAGTATTAGTAATAGCATAATTTATAATTGAAATACAGAAAATTGTTTAGGACATGTTGTAACTGCAAATATACAGAAAATTGTTTACGACATCGTCTGCGGTTACTTTGTCGTAGCAGTAGACACTCCGTAACTTTAAATTTAAAAGACGTGCTATAACCACAAAGAAGGCCGCCATGACCGTGACGTCACGGTTGACATACTTTGCTTTAACCAAAATAAAATACAGATTAGTTCCTGACGTGATTGTTGTATTTTGTAGCCACAGTTTCCTGGCTAGTGTCAATAGACATAGTTCTATTATTAATACTATTAATTTAATAGTAATAGTGAATAGTGCCTAGCAACAATAAATGGCAACATTATACCTAGAACTTAGAAACTAGAAGGCTAGAATTAAAGTAATTTATGGCATGGAATAGTTGTTTTAATTAATTTAAAAAAAAAAAATTAATATATTATATAAATTTAATGTATTTAAAATAAACAACTGGCTAATATTTTAGTGGATAGCAAAAATTAATAGCAAAGCTTACCGCATGTATTTGTTGACATTCACAACTTGGTAGAAGTAAAATAGAGTAGCAACCCTTTCATCAGTACGGCTGAAAATCCGTGGACCATTCGGTTTACATGCTTGGGATTTATTAACTGCTCCTACACGTATGAGCCAACTTAAGCTTTAATCCATTATTCGCAGAAATTATACAAGTTAATTGTTGTTGTTGTTTTGTTAAAACAATAACTTAGAAAAGAACGAGGTGATAATTAGACCTAAAGCCTAAAAAAAGGCCCGCCCACAATTTAACTATTTTCCTTGTTTTGGTGAATTTAAGTCTATGCACCAAAGACGCCAAAGTAAGAATAAGAAGTAAAATTAAGCCTACTTCATACGTCTCCTCATCCTCTATACTACATTTTAAGAATGCGAATACGCATAATTAATTCTAAATTGAAATACAACACAAAAATAAACTAAGACAATCATCAGATAGAAATATTTTTTCCTTAATGCGTATTAAAAAAGCAACAACATAAATTCTCATTCTCCCCGTCTTTAATTTGCATGTAGAATATATTTACCGATCGAAATAAGAAAACCATCTCCCTATCAATGATCAACATTTAAAAGTCTAATAAAAGTGTAAGACTACATACTACATTAGTCATTAGTCACATCATTAGTGACATACCATCTACATAAACCATAGATTAGCGTAATCTTCTGTATAGGACTAATAGGAGGAGCGGCGGTGATAGATAAGATACATTTCTTATATGAATGAAATCATACTGAAAATAAACCAAACAATACCTAAAACAATAAAATTGAAATTAAAAAATTATAATTAAATGTGGTAAGTTTTACTAAATATAAATAACGATTGTCTTATACATAGGAATTGGACCATAAGTACATATGTTCAACGAACTATAACTCATAACAAAAGAGATCTCGTATGTCATGATATCAGCAACACCTCAAACTAGATATTATAAAACACGTAAAGCAAAATTTTTAGAAATAGTTTTAAAAACATCGCTAGTTTGGTAATGAATCTAATTATCTAAAGAAAATTTAATAGATAAAAGAAATGATTTTTTTTGTTTTTATTATATTATAATTACATTTGTATAACATACATGGCTCCCAAGTGGTCTAGTGGTTAGGATTCCGCGCTCTCACCGCGGCGGCCGGGGTTCGATTCCCCGCTTGGGAATACATTTTTTTTTTTTCAATGATATATTTTTTAAAATTTTACAATCATATATGTTTCACACACAGTCAGAGGCGTAGCTGGGTTTTCGGCGCCCTTGGCCAATTTATTTTTGGCGCCTTCATGGACATTTAAAAAATACAAAAGGTGGGAGAATACTAAATTTGAATAAATTGAAAATAATTAGCCTTCAGCACCCATGCCCATGGCAACTGCCCCGATGCCGAAGCTAAGTCGCGATTACGCCTCTGCACATAGTTGCGGATAGCGAAAAAATCATGAATACATAAAGGGTCGTCAATAAATGACGTCACACACCAAGGGAGAAGGGGAGGTTCACGCATTTATGGTGATATGGGACGAGGGGGAGAGGGGTGTGAGTGAAACGTGACGTCACAACCAAGCACACATTACTTTAAATCAAAGTTTCACTTAAATATTCGATTTCTGACTTTTTTACATGGATTCACCACGCGTGTTACAATATTAGAGTCCAGCCTTACACTAAATAAATACTAATAATTACTAAAAGTATAAAGTGATTTTAAACATGCTCATTTCAAATCGAAAAATATTGCTTGGGGTGAAGGTTGGCCACAGCTTTGTAACGTCATATTGGCAATTGGAGGGGGGTCAAAGTTTTTGCGACGTAGTGTGGCGAGGGGTGGGGGTCAAAATTGACAAAAATCGTGTGACGTAATTTATGGACGGCCCCTAAAGCAAGAGATAAGAATTCTGATATTCTCTCTTGTCTATTAGTCATTTTCCTTACCTGAATGAACCTAACAGAGCGTGATTTAAACTTAACGGAGCGCTAAGCTATTTCAAATATAATATGATGACCCCTTTGAAGTCCAGATATTTTATGTCAGTGCCAAATGGGAGAAAAAATCCAATGGCCCCCAAGAAGGCAGGGGCCCTAAGCTATAGCTTGTTTAGCCGATAGGTATATCCAGTACTGATCAGTACTGTCTCTGTTAATTTGGTAAACAAAATGAGAGGTGAGACTGCAATCAGGCTATCACGAATATAAAAAATGAAAAATTAAAACTTAGCTGCGGTGAAATCCAAAGAGTCAATGAAAGTAAAGCTGAAAGAGAGCAGAGCGAGCCTTTATTGGAAAGGAGAGAGTGGGTGGGGCAAAACGACTTGGTTGTCAAAGCAAACACAACATTCATCCCATGTGATGCAAGGGTCCCATAATATTGTATCAATCTATTTTCCAGACTGACCCTCCCGGGTGTGTTTGTGCAAGAGACAATGGCAGTGGCTGCCAGGTCCTTGACGCCCATATGATGTATACATCTATTCCCCACAACGATGGCCTTCTGGCTGTGCAATATTTTTTGGACAGACAACCTCACCCCAGTATGATTTTAAAAGCCAGGAGGTGGTCCCGTTCAGCACCCCCCCCCCCCCCCAATTTAATACGCCATAGAATCAATCCTACACTGACAATTCTTTTTCAAACTTTGTAGTCTATTGCCTAAATTCAAACAGACCCGTGAAGAGCAAATGTCACTACATCCTGCAAGAAATGCTAGGATTACTAATTAACAACATGCTATAACAATGTTACTGGCTGATATGGACAATACCAACAAATTTGGCCCTTTCAACTAGATTCCCTGACTCTAAACATCTTCTGGGTTCAGGAGTGAGTGAGATGAAGAAGGCGTCTCATCTCCGTTATTTATAGAACTATATGACGCAGACCCCAAGCCAAGCTGACCTAACCTTGCTTCATGCTTGGATCCTGCAGTGGTCCAAGGTCCCCATTATTGTTATAGAATGAGGGGCAATACACAAGTGATGTGGGAGCATGCGGGACCAATTAGCCAGGATGCATGAGTCAGAGGGGCGCCAATACCACAGCATTCTGGGGGAATGTGTGGCTAGCACAAAGCCCAGTCGCCTAATTTTCCCCAACTGTTTTTGGGTACCCATTAAATCTGAGTGGACTCAGGAGCACCCTTAGGACTTGAGAACAAGTCCTTCACTGAGATTCGAACCTGATATCCTTTGGATTTAACTTCACACCTCAATGCTGTTTTACACTAATAAAAAGTTTCCTTTTGCCAAAACTCAAAAGAAGTCAGTCAGCTTCATGAGTGCCTTGCCACATCTTGTTAATTAAGTTAATACGCACATCAGACGTTTTGATGTAAGGAAGTGGAAGGATTCAAGTCAGAAGCGTCACTAGTGTTGATGTCACCTAGTGCGGTACACTTACTCCATAGACCTTCTCAGTCTGCCAGTGCCAAAAAAACAGTTATGTACAGAAATTAACATTTTAGTGTCACTCTGTCGGTCCCGAACCCCCCTACCCCCTAGTGACGCATCAGGTAAAAGTAAACATGTCTTTATAACTATAAATGTCCTTAAATGAAACAAAGGCAACAGTGAAATGAAAATAATTTATTTAATTATTCAACTGCATTTCAAGATTACATTTCAAAATGTAGAAGATAATTTAAAAGTATGAATTAAATTAAAGTCACAAAGTTACAAGCTCAAATCATTTGAAGAAATCCTTATCACACCTACCTAGAGATTGAAAATATTCAAGAGGTAGCTCTCTAGAGGCAATCAATATCTACATCTAATTAACAGGCATTTTTGTGAAACATTTATATTTCATTAATTAAATTTTAAAAAAAGACAATTATGTTAAGTAAAAACTTGCAAGTTACATATAACAATTTTAATTCTTTCGAAACAATATTAATGATAATAAAGAGAAACAAAAAGAATTATTAAAATGCAGTAAATAATTCACAACACCTCCAGAATAAGGTCCACAACAATCAACAATAGCATTTTTATATTTCATTCACTATTCAATGAATTTTCCAGCTAGTCAGCTTCTATGGTGAATTAGACTTTGTCTTCTGCTTTAACAAAAATTGAATTTTGTTTTTTATTGTCACAGAATATGGATTCAGTAAAAAAAAGCAAAATTTTATCACAGCTAATTTTTCATAATGAATAAAATATAATTTACATTTTTTCCTTATCAAAAATGAATAGAATAAAATTTACATAAGTTTTTGTTAAAATCAAATGTTGTGACAAACTGAATTTAACAATGTTATATCTTAATTAGACATGAACCAGTGAGACGTATAAACTAATGCATTAAAATATCTAAATGCCTTATTTTTATATTGTGTTCCTTCAAGAGCATACAAGAGTATACATTTTTTTTTCATAATTTAATATTTTCTAAAAAATTTTTTAAAGTTGTCCAAGAAAATGTTCGTTTGATTAAGCAATGGACCCTGGAGGCATCGTTTCACTTTCAATTCTGAATGACCCATTCACAAACTAAGTAATTATTAATAACATTTCTAAAAAATTATTTGAAAGTCATTATACATTTAACAGATTAAAATTTATTTGAAAATAATTAGATTTTATTTGCTTACACTTTATATTTTTTTATTATCACTTAGAAACAAAAATGATCACATCTAGTTGATTAAAAAGAAGATTAAGGATTAAGCAGAATAATGAAATAGTGTATTATAGAGATAATTGATTAATTTCAAAGCAAAAAAATAACTAGCCTGAAGACAATTTTTATGAATATTCAGAGGTGTCGCTAGGGTTGGTGTCACCGGGGGCGGTAGCTCATGGTGTCACTGGGGCGGTAGCTCATAGTGTCACCCCCTCACGACTTAACCCATATAACTCCTCTGCAAAATATCCAGTGCAACATAACGGGAATATACAGAATTTTACATTTTGGTGTCACCCCCCTGATGGTGTCACCTGGGGCGGCCCGCCCCCACAGCACCCCAAGCGACGCCACTGTGAATATTTAACCTAAATATTTTCTGAAATTAATTATTTATTTTTTATACAATTAATATTTTATTTGATCTATATTTTTAAAAATCTGATACAATTTTCTTTTAAGAAATATAAGGAAAATGTCTGATCTGAATTATGTATCTCCTTTTAATTCAGGATTATTATCCAATCCAATATTTTCAAATTGCACCAATTCTACAATTATTTCAAAACTCCTGAAACAAAAGTAGCTGATAAACTTTTTTTTCTTTCTCAATCATAACTTAATTATTAATTTTTCCATGATATTAAATGTATTATATAATTTAAATTTAATTTTAACGCTTGCGTAATTTATTTGTACTAATGAAGGCGCTAGCCGAAACATCTACTTTTGTATTTCTCAATAAATAAAGCTTTAGTTTATTGTTTTGGTCACACAATTCATTTTTGTATTTTTTGTATTGACTTTTTAAAGCAAATAACACATTTTTTTTGGTACTAAACTGCAGCTAATATACTGACATAAACAACATGAATACACTAACAAAGAAAATCATACATTTAAAAAAATGAAGATCTGATTAGTGTAAGTGTAAATTACTGTAGACACTTAGAAAAGTGGGAACAGAAGCCTCCCATATTTACTAATATGAGCTATCATAAATACATGAAATGAAAAAAATATCTAATCATCTAAATCTAAGTGGCACTTAAGTATTGAAAAGGGTGTAACAAGTGTTTATTATGCATTACAACCAAGGCTGCCAAGTCAATGTTTATTGATTTTTGACAGAGTCATGCCAGTGATCTAGGGGTAAATTTTATGTCTATTCTTGGCTTGGTTTTCAACTTTGCAGCTTTGATTACAACAATAAAATTGTGTATGTACATGTTAAAATTAACTGAAACAACTCCTATGACTGAGTTAGAAGGTAAACATTGAAAAGTTAAAGTAGTATGGCTGTCACCCTATGTAACTAGACTATATACAATTATTCAAGACTTACAAATCCAATAGTTTTCAAATTACACTTACATTCAAAGGTTACCTATTCATGTCAGATTTAAAATCACCAATATAAACAAATATTTGCAAAACTGTCTAAAACCATTTTTTTCAGTGTAACAATATGAAGTATCTATTTTTAATTTTTTTGAAATTGTAAGCTCAGTGTAATCATGTAAAAATCCACACAAAAAAACAAACAAACAAACAAAAACACAGATTAAACTGTATTAAGTAGAAATTATTATTATATATTTTATTTTTGTGGCAATTATTTTGAGGCTTAACATTTGGCCAAATATTTTTATTTGTGACCAGATTAAACATGAAACATAAATATTTATTGAATTAAGTAGGGTATTTTATTTTTAAAAGTGTGATATTATTTATTTTTAAAAACCCGTTAATGTATTGTTTGTACAAGGCTGTTTTGTCTAGATCCAAAAAACTAATATTACATAAGTTTAAATTATGTTCAATTCTGAATCAATCTAGAGCATATGCTGTCATTTAGATTTTTCAAGTGTGTCCGTACTATTTTGTATATCATATCCTAAGTGAAATTACAATATTTTGTACTCTTTTAAATGTACATTTGTCAAAAACATCAGCAATACATATTTCACGTGTGCATTGGTTTTATTTTGATTGGAAATAACTTTGTTTTTAAATCTTGCTTTGCTTAAGTTGAGTAACTAACTTGATAACCCAAACTTAAGTTGTGTAACTAAACTTGATAACACAAACTTAAGTTGTGTAACTAAACTTGATAACCCAAACATAAGTTGTGTAACTAAACTTGATAACCCAAACTGTTACTTATGTGTTGTCAGATCCATTTAAGTTCAAGATTATTTATGACAGTCAAACATAATGCCATAGGCCAATGTCAAGAATTTATGTTGAAATTTTTTATTTGGCAGACTGCTTTGAGACATTCTTAAAAATAGGGAAATATTAGTTGTAACTAGGGCTGCGAAAATTAACAATTAATTTCGCGATTAATCTGTAAATTTTTTTATCAATTAAAATTATTTTAATAGATAAAATAGCGATTAAAATTTGAGAAAATATTTTAAACCATTTAAAAAATTTATTAATAAATAATTAATAATAATTTTTTAAGGTACAAACTTCTCCATTAAAAAAAAAGAGTTTTAAAGTGTAATCTTTAAAATAAGTAATTTTTATAAAGAGAATGATATAAAAAAATAAACATTGTTTTTACTTAATTAACAATAACAAAATTTAAATTCATTGACATGAAATTGAACTATTTATTTTTAAATATATTTCTCCTAAAAATATTATATTTGTTTTATTAAAAACTTAAGTTATGGTCATTTTATGAAATTTTCAGTTTAATGACATCATACATCTTATTTTCAGATTTAATCAAAATTATCAATTAATTATATGTGTATTTTTCAAAATTTAACGATTAAATTTGAATTAATCAATAACAGCCCTAGTTGTAACCAATTTTACTTTAAAAAATGGTAGAATTATGTCAGAATTTATTCCAAAGCCAAATCAAATTATAATTTCAAGCTAGACTTTATGGACAATGAACAGGGTAACATTTTAAAAAAATAATAACTTGGAGTAAATTTAAATAAAACCTTTATATCATAGTTAGACACTAAAAATTTTGATGTTGGCCTACTTTATTTAATTATTTTGTTTTACTTAATATTTTTTAAATAAAGATACAAACCATTCTAAAATTCACTAAATAAATTGTAGATTAAAAATCTTCCATCAATAAGTTCCATCATCATTCTGTCCTAGTCTTGTATCCCACTCATCTACTTCTGTACTAGAGTTGAACTAAGTAATTCATCTAGTCATCCGGCTGAAATGAAAGTGACTTTCTCTTACTAAAATTGTAATTGAAAAACATTTTGCTTAAAAATCTGATTCTAATAACTGCAAAATGTATAATTTTAATATGTTTACAGTTATTTAATTATAAAATTAACTACATTGTAATTATTTTGGGAACTGCATTTTAATTTGAGAAATAAAACAACACATGCAATTAAAAAAAAAGACATAAAGAAGCTTCATCAATTTCAAAAAATTTGTTGAGCTAAAAAATTGGATTCACAAAATAAAATAAGGACGTCAGCAACAACAACCATCTAATCATTTTATATATGAAAAGAGAAATATTTAAAGATTCCTTTCATTCCTCTCTACACAACTCTTTAATTTTGCCCAGTAAAGATCAGTAATTAAAATAAACTAAAACTAAAAGCATGCAGTCACATTGACCTCATAAGATGCATTGATTTTATTGATTACATCACTTTATCAAGTTTAAACATAAGGAAAATAACAATTTAAAGAAATGTTTTTGCATTGTTATTGCTCATTGAAAACATCATTAACTTTAAAATTATTATAATGCCATGTTATGTGCTTAGAACTATCACAATAATCCTTTTTAATTATTTAGTAGGTCAATGCAACTATAAAGTGCCATGCAAATGCTTTCTCTGGAATTGTAAAGCAATATCCTATCATATTCATATAAAAGTTAAAATTCAAAAAAAAAAAACACAAAAAAACTTACTCCAAGTGTTGCCATTAAATAGATAAATAAATGAGGTTAAACATTCAAAGTTTTACAAGTAAGAATCTGTTGAAATATGCTTTAAAAAATTAAGAAAGAGGATTTCACTGGAACAGTTAAAACTTAAGGATTTTATCATTGTCTATTTAATGGGTTATTACAGGATAACACAGCCAAGGTCTTGGAAGGATAACAGTCAGGGATATGCAAGGATATCATAGGCAAGGACTTGGAAGAATAACAGTCAAGGATATGTAGGATAACACAGCCAAGAACTTGGAAAGGTAACAGTCAAGGATTAGTAAGGATATCACAGACAAGGATTTGCAAGGAAAACACAGCCAAGGACTTTGTAAGATTAATACAGCTGCTATAGAAGATTCGATACCTGGTACAGCGGTACCAGGTGTGGGGATGGGTACATAAGTTCTTGAACTTGATGTTGGTACAAGTGGGGTGTACAATAGATACAGGAACAGTTTGATGATGCATAGAATTTTATAATGAATATAACAATAATAGCCGATAATAAAAATGATAAGGGAAGGGAATTGTGACTGACAAAATTTCAAATGCCTCTGAAGTAAAAAAAAAAAGTATAGTGAATGAGACAAATGAAACCTGGAGCAGTTATAAGTTATGTTTGCTTTCAGGTGCCACTAAAGTACTGTTATTTTTTTTTTAATTTAACATCAAACTTTTAAATTTTCATTAATGAATAGATGATGTCTTGTAGTCTTTTAAACTGCTTGATAAAAGCCACTTTCAGAACTCAAAAGTTAAAGAAAGTTATACCAAGGTGGAGATCGTACAGTGGGGTAAAATATTAAAAATTTTATATAGATAAATAACAGAATAATTATCAAAAGAATATTAAATTTTTTATGAAAGAAAATTATAAATATTTCTAGAATGAAAATGAAAAATAAAAAATTAAATTGAAAAGTCAATAAATTTCAGCTCTATAAACTACAAAGGGAGAAAAATTGTTAAAATGATATATTTTCTTGTTAGACCTCAAGGAAAGGTGAGCAGTGAGAACTTAGTGTACAAGACTCACAATATCTACCACAGATCACATGACGACAAGTTCAGGCTTTAACTAAACCTCTGGCGTTAGCTCGGCAGACAAGACATGCCAACGTCTGTATTCACGGTCCGGGTTCTTCAAGGTGTCAAACCAGTGCTTCAGTCGTTCCCCTTTGGAGTTAATACCAAGCTGGACACCCCCTGGAATAGTAAAAATAAACTTGAAATAAAATAAAGATTAAATTATAGATGAAGGTAAAATTATCAATGAAGATATAATTATAAATGAAGAACACATTATGAATGAAGTCAAATTATAAATTGTGCAGTACTAAAAGTGAGCCGATGCTTATATCATTGAAAGTCAAATAAGTTAATTGAACATCTTATTTTATTGAAGAGCTTGCAAGCAGCATCTGGGTGAGTATAATAAAAATAAATCTGATATTAATATATTTATATCCAGAGCTGTTTGCTGATTGAACAGTAAATATGATACTCACAGGGAGTTAGACTACTATAAGCACACTCTGTAGTAAGTAAGGCAGTGTTAGAATTTATTTAAAGTTCTGTAAAAGAAGTTACACTATGAATTGATTTACAAACCAATGAAATCATTTGTTTTCCCAATGTCCTTATCCCACACTGTGATCTCTAGAGTCTTCTTGGCCAACTCACTATGTCGAATCTCATAAGTGAATTCCTGGGGGGAAACATTTCAAAAAAGTTTTCTTTAAACCAATCAGTAAAATACTCATTACGCAAATATGGGAAATAACATTTTTTAATATCTTTAAATTTTTAAAATAAAATAAAATTTTCAGGTTAATTTGATTCTATTTTCATATTTAATTAGAGGTAATGAAAGGAAAATAATGTTTGATATTAAAAGTAAAAGATTAGTCCAATGATCTTAACAAAAAACAACAAGAAATCTTTTTGAATATGAATGAATATACAGACACTACAAGAGTGTCTGAATTTTTATTTTGACCATGATGAGAAGATGTTGCTTAAGTGGTGTTGGTTTTCCTGGGTTCTTCAGGCAATCCATTCCACACCCAAATCATGGATGGGAAGAACGAGAATATGCATGTGTTCTTGCATACAGAATAAGAAATTTATATCTTATCTTGTAATTTTATTACAGTCTTGAAAGTTGATAGTGAGTGAACCTGCATCTATTATTTCTCTTATGATGAGTTGAATGGTATAATAGTAGTTTAAAAAGTTAGTAACAATGACCCCAGTAAAGAAATAAAACTTATACAGCATTAGTAATCACACAAATCACTTAAAAGAATTCAAACCAAAAATACTTCTCTAGCATGGAGGGAAAAAAAACTAGAAAATTAGTCTACACACAAGAAAATTAATAAAGAATAAACCTCACTTAGCAACTCTCTGTTACAGATTAAACTGAGGACACACCCATTTTGTTTCTGTGGCACATACAGAATCATTCCCCAAGATAATGGTCTTACGCCACTTTGGGCAAAACATCCAAACTAACCTCATTGAACTCTGGATTTAAAGTTCTTTTTTTGATGGTTGTCTTGTACTTGGACTTCTTGTCTTTGTCTGGCTTCAAGTAACTAAGAAAAATAAACTTACAAAAGTAAATGCCAAGTAAAGAAAACAAACATAACACTTCAACTAGACGACTGTCAAACATCTTGAGCTATTGATCTTTCGTCATAATGAGTTTTTAAGAAAATGGTTATTAAAGTATTTAAGGAAGGTGATCACTGATGAATTAATATTCTCTGATGGGTCAAGTTGTAACGCATGTAAGGACCCAGCTCATCCTAATTTACATTCTCTGTTGGGTCAAGTTATACTCTTTGGACCCAGCTAATCTCATTCTCTGTTGGGTCAAATTATACTCTTAGGACCCAGCTCATCCTAATTTACATTCTCTGTTGGGTTGAGTTATACTTTTAGGACCCAGCTCATCCTATCGGATGCAAGCCTCATCAAGCGGACATCGCCATAAAGATACTTTTCCACAGGGTGTCGGAACTTCTCAATCCAACTTCCCTGCAAACTCGGGGTACTCCACCAACAGGTGTTTGACAATCGGGGCACTCCAACACCACCAACAGGTGTTTCACTGTCTCCTCAGAGTTGTCACATAAACGATGTGTCAAATTTGTAAAAGTAGCTCAGTAGGGGACAGTGTTCAGTCCTCATCCATGTTATGAGTGTCTGATTTCTATGTTTAATTATCCACAAAAGGATCACTCTTGCTCAGTTGCGGCACGCCACAGTGCCAAGTGATATACTAGGATGTCACATACTGCACTCAAAATGACACTGACCGTTCTTGCCTTGATTGGTTCAAGCGATGAGTGGGTCTAATTGACAATATAACTAGCTGAGCTGAACATGGAACAGAGGTAACTGCTATGCACAAAACGGTCTTGGCAAGGAATGAAATTATTGGATATTAATATTCATTAAGTTTCCACCATTGTCGACGATTAATGGATTCAGGAACTTTTATCTCCATTTTGTAACACAGTTAATCATCAGAAGAGCTGTGGTCATTTTCTGTCCCTGGGTCAGATTTCATTACTATCCGGCATCCTTCCGTCTCGCGAGACGATGGTGCATCACCGTTGGGTTGGGTTGCATTTCCTCGAGTGACTGTGCAGTCCTATCCTTGAGTGACAGTCTTTGCCACAGTTTTTACACACGAGTTCTGTGCTTCCAAATGTTTTGGCCTTTCTCCTAGCTCTTCTGTCTGCAGCCTCCTCCATTCTTCGCTCCTCGGCTACTATGACGCCCTCTTTGACAACTGTGCGCCACGTAGATCGGTCTTCTGCCTTACACTCCCAGTCACTTGTATGTATTTTGGCTGCTTTCATGTCCCTTTGACAGACATCTTTAAATCGCAAGCGTGGGCGACCTGTTTTCCTCTTTCCTGAAGCAAGTTCACCATATAGGAGGTCCTTCAGGATGCGGCCGGGGCTCATTCTTTTGACATGTCCTAGCCACCTCAGGCGTCTTTCACTAAGAATTGAGAACATGCTTTGGGTATTGGCACGCGTTAGTACCTCACTATTAGGCACTTTTTCTTGCCATTTAATACCAAGGATGCGGCGCAAGCATCTCAAATGGAAGCTGTTAAGCTTACGCTCTTGTGATGTATAAGTGGTCCATGTCTCGCTCCCATATAGTAGTGTACTGATGACACAGGCTCGATAGACGCACAGTTTGGTTTTCTCCGTTAGCTTGGTGTTTTGCCAGACCCGCTTATTTAGTTTAGCCATTGTTGCGGCTGCCTTGCCAATTCTGCTGTTTATTTCTTCTTCAATGGACAGTGTATTGGAGACCTTGGATCCCAAGTAGGTGAAGCTGTCCACAACCTCCAAGTTTTCATTATCGATATTTATGGTAGGAGGAGGTCGAGTGTCTTGGGCCATGATGTTTGTCTTTTTCAAGCTGATTTGCAGACCAAATTCTTTGCAGGCATTGGAGAAGCTTGACACGAGTTGTTGCAAACCAGATTCTGTATGTGCTGTTAGTGCCGCATCATCCGCAAATAGTAGCTCTCGAATTAGGACATCCGTCGTTTTGGTCTTGGCTCGGAGGCGGGCAGTGTTGAAAAGTCCTCCATCAGCTCTGGTATGTAACCAGATTCCCTCACTGCTATCCTTGAATGCGTATCGAAGAAGTACAGAGAAGAATATTGCGAAGAGTGTTGGTGCGAGTACACAACCTTGTTTAACTCCGCTGCTGACAGGGAAGGCCTCTGACTTAGCTCCATCGAACTGTACTGTGCCAAGCATATTTTCATGGAACTGTCTGATGATGGCAAGTAGGTGAGGGGGACATCCAATTTTTGCCAGTATTTGGAATAGCCCGTTGCGACTGACTAAGTCGAAGGCTTTTGTAAGGTCCACAAATGCAATGTATAGTGGCATCTGCTGCTCTCTGCATTTTTCCTGGAGCTGTCGTATGGAGAACACCATGTCTATGGTAGACCGACCGGACCGGAAACCACACTGAGATTCTGGATAGACGCGGGATGCTAGGCTTTGTAAACGTTTTAGTATAACGCGGGCAAAGGTCTTTCCTACAATACTAAGGAGTGAAATGCCGCGATAATTATTGCAATCACTCCTATCACCTTTGTTTTTATATAGTGTCACTATATTTGCATCCTTTAGGTCTTGGGGGATGTAGCCCTGTTCCCAGCAGAGGGACAGAATCTCGTGCAATGGTTGGAGTAAAGCTGTCTTGCCACTCTTTAGAACCTCTGGTGGTATTCCATCATTCCCAGGCGCTTTTCCACAAGCTAGACTGTCAATTGCTTTGCTCAGCTCTTCCTGTGTGGGCACGACATCAAGTTCTTCCATGAGTGGCATATCTGGGATGTCATCTAGAGCGGTGCTGGAGACTGTGGTAACTGTTGAATACAATTCCAGATAATGCTCAACCCACCGTTTTAGCTGTGCTGCCTGGTCTTGAATAATTTCTCCATTTTTGGACTTTAGGGGAGCAGCTTTTGACGTCAAGGGGCCCGTTGCCTTTTTGATGTTTTCGTACATGACTTTTGCATTGCCCATGTCTGCAGCTGATTGTATACTGGAACAGAGCTTAAGCCAGTAGGTATTGACACATTTACGTGCAACCTTTTGGGCAAGTGACTTAGCTGTTTTTAAAGCATGCAAATTGTCAGGTGTAGGCTTTTCCTTGTAAGCCATAAGAGCTTTCCTTTTTGCTTCAGTGACGGGTTTCATCTCGTCCCAATGTTCATCAAACCAGTCCGTGTTTTTGTGAGATTTTTTGCCAAAGGCTTGTATTGCGGATGTATAGATTGTGTCTCTCAGTTGCGTCCATTTGGAGTCAATGGTGACGCATGGGGACATCTTTGAGAGACTTTCCTTCACCTTGTCTTTGAACAGCTGCGCTATCGCAGGGTCTTTCATGCAGGAGGTATTGATGCGTGGACTTCCCTTTTTCTTTGTGTGGTACGAGTTTTTCCTCATTATTCGTACTTTGCTGGCGACAAGGGAATGATCCGTGTCACAGTCGGCACTGTGATAGCTGCGAGTGAGTAGGACGCTAGCTAGTTGTGCACGCCTGGTGATAATGAGGTCCAGCTGGTGCCATTGGTGGGATCGAGGGTGTCTCCAAGATACTTGATGTATATCCTTGCACTTGAAGAAAGTGTTGGTCACACACAAGCCTCGGGAGCAGCACAATTCCAGAAGCCTTTGTCCATTTTCATTTAACTTTCCTCTTCCAAATAGTCCAAGGCAGGTGGGCCAGGCTTCGTGGTCGCTCCCCACTCTAGCATTGAAATCTCCTAGGAGATAGATTGCCTCGTCTTTTTGGATGCCGGCTATTGCCTGGTCTAACGCTCCATAGAACTGGTCCTTCTCTTCCGGAGTTGAATAGAGTGTTGGGGCATACACACTAAGAATGTTTGCTGGGCCCGCAGTTGTTCTGAGTCTTAGAGTGAGGATCCTCTCCGTGCCTGATGACGGTGGTTCAATGGATGGTAGAAGAGTGTTTTTAACAGCGATTTCATTACTGCCATTAACTTAATACGCTTTTCATTTGGTTTGATATGTAGGCAAAAAATTAGAACCATGATAGGCAAACTTTATCAAAATTTTAAACATTCCCGTCAGTCAATAATCTAAAATCAAAAAGTGTAATCATCAGGAACTTTGTTATTATTTATCGGCCATTATTTTCAGTTTTTAATAACTTGCTTTTTGACTTCCAATAATTTGTAAGGGATGAGTCGATTAATCGTTAACAAATAATTTAATTAGTTTAAAAAATGTACGATCGAGAAATTAATCGTTAATTTCTGCAGCCCTAATATATATATTAGTTTAATAATAATTTGATAAGTTTTAATATGTACCTGAGCTCAGTGCTACCAGCGACAATTTTGGGAAAAACTTAGCCTACTTGTAAAAAAAAAACTAGATCCAAAAGAAAAAATCTAGACATGTTAAAAATAAACAAAAATAACGTCACAAAGTTCAAACTATATCAACATTTGAACATTCCTGTCAGTCAATTGTTTAAAACAAAAATGTGCGTGTAATTGTCAGGAAATTTATTATTATTTATCAGCCGCTATTTTTTAAAATGTTTTTTTAAATTTTTTTTTTTACTTCCAATAATTTGTAAGTGATGAGTTAATTAATCATCAAAAAATAAATTAATCGAGAAATTAATCTTTTATTTCCGCAGCACTAATAAATATAGTAACATATATACTCATAAACCCAATGAATTTCGAAGATTGATATCTTTCCTAAAAAAATAATGTAAGGACATAATGGTACGCATAAGCTATGTCTATCACACAGAGAAAAAGTATTTCTGCGAGACACTAAAAAAAAACAAACAACTAAATTCTAAAACCACTTACACTTTAACATAAGGGTCACTGTATCCATTTGAATCCATGGCTGCAAGCTCAGCACAGCGTATAATTCTAACATACAACGTCTGTTTGGAGACAGAGTACCTTAGAGACAGTAGTAGCTTGCCCCTGATTTGAATTAGGTCATCATCTTTCTCCATCTGCACAAAAATAAGTAATACATTTATACAAATATTGAACAATAATAGTTAACTGTTTTAAAATTTACGAAACAATTGAACAAAAATAGTTTACTCTTTTACCAATGACACATGCAGTGTGTATAAATGCTCAACATCATTCAGTACACATACCATCAACATTTAAAATTAAAGTTAATTCCATTTTAAAATAAAATAAAGGATGTGGCGAAAATTTCCAAGGAAATGGTGCTATTAATTGCAAAGAATGTAAAACCCAACAAAAATAAGTCATTAAATCATCTTCACAGTAGGAGTAGGGGATTTCTTGAAATTCATATCATCAAATGAAAAACCTACCGTATATACTTGTTTTAAAGCAGAACCTTTTTGGACAAAATGTATGGGGAAAAGTTGGGGGTCGGCTTATGAGCGGGTCATAGGTGATTTCTGCTTGTGCATTGAATATCTGTGTTGTTATTCTAGATCATCATAATCATTTTCTACATTCTACAAGATTCGACTGCTCTACCAGAAGCTTTAAAATATTATAACACATTTTCACTTACTTTATTTAGTCATTTTATTTTATTTTTTTATGTTTTAATAATAAATTTTTCAACAACAAATTTTAATGTACACCCTTTCACCACCGTTTACTAAAGAATTAAAAAAAATATTGATAACTCTTGCCTAACAATGAGCACAAAGACAAAAATAGGAAGTGCAAAGTAAACAACCATAATGGCCAATTTAAATTGTAATTTAAAAAATTTCTACCATTTTGTTTACACTGTCCTATACTTTTTTCGGGGTCGGCTTGCGAGCGGGTTAAACATTTTTAATACTTTTCTCTTCCAAAAGAAGGGAGTCGGCTCGTGAACATACGTGATATAGAACAAGTATATACGGTAACTAAAATACATTTTTAAAAAAAAATACAGGTTAATTTTCTCTGTACATTTTATCAAACAATAAACCAATTCAGGGCCACCTGGTAGATTATATATAACCCAAAGTTAAGTTTTTATTTAAGTTATAAGACATTAGGATGCACTCATGTATGTTTTTATGGCCCAAATTGTAATGCATGTTTTTTTTATTTAATTAAGTTTTTTTTTTTTAAAGTTTCTTTTTTTTCCCTGAATAATTTAAAAATTTATTTAATAATTATCTTTTGGACACAATTAGAATTTTGCATTGCTTGGCAAGAGAATATTTTTAAAAATCTTTTCTTATGTTATATACTCTCTATACAGAAAATTATTGCGTCCTATGCTTAGCCATGGTTTATGTCTAGTCTGGCAATTTTTATTAGTTTTAAATGTTGATAAAGTGTTGGTCTTTCTGGTTTCCTCAGGCAACCAATTCCAAGTCCGAATTCAAGATCGGAAGGATGAGAATTTCTATGTGGAATAACAAAGGTTTTTTTTATCCCTATAACTATCTTAGGTTTTTATTTGATTATTATCTAGTTGCATTTCCAAATTAGAATTAATTGCGTTATGTATTATTATTAATTTGCTATATGTTCTTCTATCCTATGATGTTTCAAGGTTTAATGATTCAACTAATGGCTTGCCAGGTAGGTCATTGTTTCTATCATTATGTTTCTACAGTGGGGCTGATTGACTCACTGTAATTATGTTTCTACAGTGGGGCTGTTTGACTCACTAAAATTATGTTTCTACAGTGGGGCTGATTGACTCACTGTAATTATGTTTCTACAGTGGGGCTGTTTGACTCACTGTAATTATGTTTCTACAGTGGGGCTGTTTGACTCACT